>CM065592.1:309259883-309312586 GCA_033119425.1 Bufotes viridis
GGGTGAAATTCACTTGCCAAAATAGCAATAACATGAATCTGGTGTCTCAGTAGTGGCTGGCAAAGTATAATAGTGTCCGCCAAAACATATATTTTGTTCTGGGGTGAAATTCAATTGCTAAAATAGAAATACCCTGAATCTGGTGTTCCAGCAGTTGCAGGACTAGTTTAAATCAGTCCGTAACAGGGTATATTTTGTTCTTGGGTGAAATACGATTGCCAAAAATAGCAATAATTCCTTAATCTGGCGTCCCAGCACTGGCTGGCAAAGTATAATAGTGTCTGCCAAAACATATATTTTGTTCTGGGGTGAAATTCAATTGCCAAAATAGCAATACCCTGAATTCTGGAGTCCCAGCTGTGGCTGGCAAATTATAATAGTGTCCTCCAAAACATATATTTTTTTGGGTTGAAATTCAATTGCCAAAATAGCAATACCCTTAATCTGGTGTCCCAGTAGTGGCTGGCAAGTATAATAGTGTCCACCAAAACATATATTTTGTTCTGGGGTGAAATTCAATTGTAAAAAGCAATACCCTGAATCTGGTGTTCCAGCAGTGGCTGGCAAAGTATAATAGTGTCCGCCAAAACATATATTTTGTTCTAGGGTGAAAGTCAATTGCCAAAATAGCAATACCCTAATTCTGGTGTCCCAGCACCGGCTGGCAAAGTATAATAGTGGCCGTCAAAACATATATTTTGTTCTGGGGTGAAATTCAATTGCCAAAATAGCAATACCCTGAATTCGGTGTCCCAGCAATGGCTGGCAAAGTATAATAGTTTCCGCCAAAACATATATTTTGTTCTGGGGTGAAACTCAATTGCTAAAATAGAAATACCCTGAATCTGGTGTTCCAGCAGTTGCAGGACTATTTTAAAGCCGTCCTCAACAGGTTATATTTTGTTCTGGGGTAAAATTCGATTGCCAAAATAGCAATACCCTTAATCTGGTGTCCCAGCAGTGGCTGGCAAAGTATAATAGTGTCCGCCAAAACATATATTTTGTTCAGGGGTGAAATTCAATTGCCAAAATAGCACACCTTATCTCTGGTCTCCCAGCAGTGGCTGGCAAAGTATAATAGTGTCCGACAAAACATATATTTTGTTCTGGGGTCAAATTGAATTGCCAAAATAGCAATACCTCTGAATCTGGTGAACCAGCAGTGGCTGGCAAAGTATAATAGTGTCCGCCAAAACATATATTTTGTTCTGGGGTGAAATTAAATTGTCAAAATAGCATTACCCTGAATCTGGTGTTCCAGCAGTTGCAGGCCTAGTTTAAATCTGCCTGTACCAGCGTATATTTTGTCTCTGGGGTGAAATTCAATTGCAAAAATAGTAATACCCTGAATCTGGTGTTCCAGCACTGGCTGGTAAATTATAATAGTGTTCTGCAAAACATATATTTTGTTCTTGAGTGAAATTCACTTGCCAAAATAGCAATACCCTAAATCTGGTGTCCCAGCAGTGGCTTGCAAAGTATAATAGTGTCTGCACAAAACATATATTTTGTTCTGGGGTGAAATTCAATTGCCAAAATAGCAATACCCTGAATCTGGTGTTCCAGCTGTGGCTGGCAAATTATAATAGTGTCCTCCAAAACATATATTTTTTTCTGGGTTGAAATTCAATTGCCAAAATAGCAATACCCTTAATCTGGTGTCCCAGTAGTGGCTGGCAAAATATAATAGTGTCCACCAAAACATATATTTTGTTCTGGGGTGAAATTCACTTGTCAAAATAGCAATACCCTGAATCTGGTGTTCCAGCAGTGGCTGGCAAAGTATAATAGTGTCCACCAAAACATATATTTTGTTCTGGGGTGAAATTCAATTGTCAAAATAGCAATACTCTTAATCTGGTGTCCCAGCAGTGGCTGGCAAAGTATAATAGTGTCCGCCAAAACATATATTTTGTTCAGGGGTGAAATTCAATTGCCAAAATAGCAATACCCTAATTCTGGTCTCCAGCAGTGCCTGGCAAAGTATAATCATGTCCGCCAAAACATATATTTTGTTCTGGGGTCAAATTCAATTGCCAAAATAGCAATACCCAGAATCTGGTGAACCAGCAGTGGCTGGCAAAGTATAATAGTGTCCGCCAAAAATATATTTTGTTCTCGGGGTGAAATTCAATTGCCAAAATAGCAATACCCTGAATCTGGTGTCACAGCACTGGCTGGCAAAGTATAATAGTGTCCGTCAAAACATATATTTTGTTCTGGGGTGAAATTCAATTGCTAAAATAGCAATACCCTGAATGTGGTGTTCCAGCAGTTGCAGGTCTAGTTTAAATCAGTCCGTAACCGGGATATATTTTGTTCTGGGGTGAAATTCAATTGCCAAAATAGCAATATCCTGTATCTGTTGTCCCAGCAGTGGCTGGCAAAGTATAATAGTGTCCGCCAAAACATATAATTTGTTCTGGGGTGAAAGTCAATTGCCAAAATAGCAATACACTAATTCTGGGTGTCGCAGCATCGCTGGCAAAGTATAATAGTGTCCGCCAAAACATATATTTTGTTCAGGGGTGAAATTCAATTGCCAAAATAGCAATACCCTGAATTCGGTGTCCCAGCAGTGGCTGGCAAAGTATAATAGTGTCCGCCAAAACATATATTTTGTTCTGGGGTGAAACTCAATTGCTAAAATAGAAATACTCCTGAATCTGGTGTTCCAGCAGTTGCAGGACTATTTTAAATCCGGTCCGTAACAGGTTATATTTTGTTCTGGGGTGAAATTCGATTGCAAAATAGCAATACCCTTAATCTGGTGTCCCAGCAGTGGCTGGCAAAGTATAATAGTGTCCACCAAAACAAATATTTTGTTCTTGGGTGAAATTGAATTGCCAAAATAGCAATACTCTGAATCTGGTGTCCCAGCAGTGGCTGGCAAAGTATAATGTTGTCCGCTCAAAACATATATTTGGTTCTGGGGTGAAATTCAATTGAAAAATAGAAATACCCTGAATCTGGTGTCCCAGCAGTGGCTGGCAAAGTACAATAGTGTCTGCCAAAACATATATTCTGTTCTGTGGTGAAATTCTAATTGCCAAAATAGCAATACCCTGAATTTGGTGTCACAGCTGTGGCTGGCAAATTATAATAGTGTCATCCAAAACATATTTTTGTTCTGGGTTGAAATTCAATTGCCAAAATAGCAATACCCTTAATCTGGTGTCCCAGTAGTGGCTGGCAAAGTATAATAGTGTCCAACAAAACATATATTTTATTCTGGGGTGAAATTCAATTGTCAAAATAGCAATACCCTGAATCTGGTGTTCCAGCAGTTGCAGGCCTAGTTTAAATCTGTCTGTAACAGCGTATATTTTGTTCTGGGGTGAAATTCAATTGCCAAAATAGCAATACCCTGAATCTGGTGCCCCAGCAGTGGCTGACAAAGTATAATAGTGTCCGCCAAAACATATATTTTGTTCTGGAGTGAAATTCACTTGCCATAATAGCAATACACTGAATCTGGTGTCCCAGCAGTGGCTGGCAAAGTATAATAGTGTCCGCCAAAACATATATTTTGTTCTAGGGTGAAAGTCAATTGCCAAAATAGCAATACCCTAATTCTGGTGTAACAGCAGCCTGCTGGCAAAGTATAATAGTGTCCGCCTAAAACATATATTTTGTTCTGGGGTGAAATTCAATTGCCAAAATAGCAATACCCTGAATTCGGTGTCCCAGCAGTGGCTGGCAAAGTATAATAGTGTCCGCAAAACATATATTTTGTTCTGGGGTGAAAGTCAATTGCTAAAATAGAAATACACTGAATCTGGTGTTCCAGCAGTTGCAGGACTATTTTAAATCCGTCCGTAACAGGTTATATTTTGTTCTGGGGTGAAATTCGATTGCCAAAATAGCAATACCCTTAATCTGGTGTCCCAGCAGTGGCTGGCAAAGTATAATAGTGTCCGCCAAAACATATATTTTGTTCAGGGGTGAAATTCAATTGCCAAAATAGCAATACCCTAATTCTGGTCTCCCAGCAGTGGCTGGCAAAGTATAATAGTGCCCGCCAAAACATATATTTTGTTCTGTGGTAGAAATTGAATTGCTAAAATAGCAATACCCTGAATCTGGGTGATACCAGCAGTGGCTGGCAAAGTATAATAGTGTCCGCCAAAACATATATTTTGTTCTGGGGTGAAATTCAATTGTCAAAATAGCAATACCCTGAATCTGGTGTTCCAGCAGTGGCTGGCCAAGTTTAATAGTGTCTACCATAAACATATATTTTGTTCTAGGGTGAAATTCAATTGCCAAAATAGCAATACCCTGAATCTGGTGTTCCAGCAGTGGCTGGCAAATTATAATAGTGTCCTCAAAACATATATTTTGTTCTGGGGTGAAATTCAATTGCCAAAATAGCAATACCCTGAATCTGGTGTCCCAGCAGTGGCTGGCAAAGATATAATAGTGTCCGCCAAAACATATATTTTGTTCTGGGGTGAAATTCAATTGCCAAAATAGCAATAACACCTGAATCTGGTGTCTCCAGCAGTGGCTGGCAAAGTATAATAGTGTCCACCAAAACATATATTTTGTTCTGGGGTGAAATTCAATTGTCAAAATAGCAATACCCTTAATCTGGTGTCCCAGCAGTGGCTGGCAAAGTATAATAGTGTCCGCCAAAACATATATTTTGTTCAGGGGTGAAATTCAATTGCCAAAATAGCAATACCCTAATTCTGGTCTCCCAGCAGTGGCTGGCAAAGTATAATCATGTCCGCCAAAACATATATTTTGTTCTGGGGTCAAATTCAATTGCCAAAATAGCAATACCCTGAATCTGGTGAACCAGCAGTGGCTGGCAAAGTATAATAGTGTCCGCCAAAACATATATTTTGTTGTGGGGTGAAATTCACTTGCCAAAATAGCAATAACATGAATCTGGTGTCTCAGTAGTGGCTGGCAAAGTATAATAGTGTCCGCCAAAACATATATTTTGTTCTGGGGTGAAATTCAATTGCTAAAATAGCAATACCCTGAATCTGGTGTTCCAGCAGTTGGCTGGACTAAGTTTAATAGTCAGTCCGTAACAGAGCATATATTTTGTTCTGGGGTGAAATTCGATTGCCAAAATAGCAATACCCTTAATCTGGTGTCCCAGCAGTGGCTGGCAAAGTATAATAGTGTCCGCCAAAACATATATTTTGTTCTGGGGTGAAATTCAATTGCCAAAATAGCAATACCCTGAATCTGGAGTCCCAGCAGTGGCTGGCAAATTATAATAGTGTCCTCCAAAACATATATTTTGTTCTGGGTTGAAATTCAATTGCCAAAATAGCAATACCCTTAATCTGGTGTCCCAGTAGTGGCTGGCAAAGTATAATAGTGTCCACCAAAACATATATTTTGTTCTGGGGTGAAATTCAATTGCTAAAATAGCAATACCCTGAATCTGGTGTTCCAGCAGTGGCTGGCAAAGTATAATAGTGTCCGCCAAAACATATATTTTGTTCTAGGGTGAAAGTCAATTGCCAAAATAGCAATACCCTAATTCTGGTGTCCCAGCACCGGCTGGCTAAAGTATAATAGTGGCCGTCAAAACATATATTTTGTTCTGGGGTGAAATTCAATTGCCAAAATAGCAATACCCTGAATTCGGTGTCCCAGCAATGGCTGGCAAAGTATAATAGTTTCCGCCAAAACATATATTTTGTTCTGGGGTGAAACTCAATTGCTAAAATAGAAATACCCTGAATCTGGTGTTCCAGCAGTTGCAGGACTATTTTAAAGCCGTCCTTAACAGGTTATATTTTGTTCTGGGGTAAAATTCGATTGCCAAAATAGCAATACCCTTAATCTGGTGTCCCAGCAGTGGCTGGCAAAGTATAATAGTGTCCGCCAAAACATATATTTTGTTCAGGGGTGAAATTCAATTGCCAAAATAGCAATACCCTAATTCTGGTCTCCCAGCAGTGGCTGGCAAAGTATAATAGTGTCCGACAAAACATATATTTTGTTCTGGGGTCAAATTGAATTGCCAAAATAGCAATACCCTGAATCTGGTGAACCAGCAGTGGCTGGCAAAGTATAATAGTGTCCGCCAAAACATATATTTTGTTCTGGGGTGAAATTAAATTGTCAAAATAGCATTACCCTGAATCTGGTGTTCCAGCAGTTGCAGGCCTAGTTTAAATCTGCCTGTACCAGCGTATATTTTGTTCTGGGGTGAAATTCAATTGCAAAAATAGTAATACCCTGAATCTGGTGTTCCAGCACTGGCTGGTAAATTATAATAGTGTTCGCCAAAACATATATTTTGTTCTTGAGTGAAATTCACTTGCCAAAATAGCAATACCCTAAATCTGGTGTCCCAGCAGTGGCTTGCAAAAGTATAATAGTGTCTGCCAAAACATATATTTTGTTCTGGGGTGAAATTCAATTGCCAAAATAGCAATACCCTGAATCTGAGTGTTCCAGCTGTGGCTGGCAAATTATAATAGTGTCCTCCAAAACATATATTTTTTCTGGGTTGAAATTCAATTGCCAAAATAGCAATACCCTTAATCTGGTGTCCCAGTAGTGGCTGGCAAAATATAATAGTGTCCACCAAAACATATATTTTGTTCTGGGGTGAAATTCAATTGTCAAAATAGCAATACCCTGAATCTGGTGTTCCAGCAGTGGCTGGCAAAGTATAATAGTGTCCACCAAAACATATATTTTGTTCGGGGGTGAAATTCAATTGTCAAAATAGCAATACCCTTAATCTGGTGTCCCAGCAGTGGCTGGCAAAGTATAATAGTGTCCGCCAAAACATATATTTTGTTCAGGGGTGAAATTCAATTGCCAAAATAGCAATACCCTAATTCTGGTCTCCCAGCAGTGCCTGGCAAAGTATAATCATGTCCGCCAAAACATATATTTTGTTCTGGGGTCAAATTCAATTGCCAAAATAGCAATACCCAGAATCTGGTGAACCAGCAGTGGCTGGCAAAGTATAATAGTGTCCGCCAAAAAATATATTTTGTTCTGGGGTGAAATTCAATTGCCAAAATAGCAATACCCTGAATCTGGTGTCACAGCACTGGCTGGCAAAGTATAATAGTGTCCGCCAAAACATATATTTTGTTCTGGGGTGAAACTCAATTGCTAAAATAGCAATACCCTGAATCTGGTGTTCCAGCAGTTGCAGGCCTAGTTTAATTCAGTCCGTAACTGGGTATATTTTGTTCTGGGGTGAAATTCAATTGCAAAAATAGCAATACCCTGAATCTGGTGTCCCAGCACTGGCTGGTGAATTATAATAGTTTTCGCCAAAACATATATGTTGTTCTGGAGTGAAATTCACTTGCCAAAATAGCAATACCCTGAATCTGGTGTCCCAGCAGTGGCTTGCAAAGTATAATAGTGTCTGCCAAAACATATATTTTGTTCTGGGGTGAAATTCAATTGCCAAAATAGCAATACCCTGAATTTGGTGTCCCAGCTGTGGCTGGCAAATTATAATGGTGTCCTCCAAAACATATATTTTTTTCTGGGTTGAAATTCAATTGCCAAAATAGCAATACCCTAATTCTGGTGTCCCAGCACCGGCTGGCAAAGTATAATAGTGTCCGCCAAAACATATATTTTGTTCTGGGGTGAAATTCACTTGCCAAAATAGCAATACCCTGAATCTGGTGTCGCAGCAGTGGCTGGCAAAGTATAATAGTGTCCGCCAAAATATATATTTTTTTCTGGGGTGAAATTCAATTGCCAAAATAGCAATATTCTGAATTTGGTGTCCTAGCTGTGGCTGGCAAAGTATAATAGTGTCCTCCAAAACATATATTTTGTTCTGGGTTGAAATTCAATTGCCAAAATAGCAATACCCTCAATCTGGTGTCCCAGCAGTGGCTGAAAAAGTATAATAGTGTCCGCCAAAAGATATATTTTGTTCTGGGGTGAAATTCCTTTGCCAAAATAGCATTACCCTAAATCTGGTGTCCCAAGCAGTGGCTGGCAAACTATAATTGTATCCGCCAAAACAATTATTTTGATGTGGGGTGAAATTCACTTGCCAAAATAGCAATAACCTGAATCTGGTGTCCCAGAAGTGGCTGGCAAAGTATAATAGTGTCCGCCAAAACATATATTTTGTTCTGGGGTGAAATTCAATTGTCAAAATAGCAATACCCTTTATCTGGTGTCCCAGCAGTGGCTGGCAAAGTATAATAGTGTCCGCCAAAACATATATTTTGTTCTGGGGTGAAACTCAATTGCTAAAATAGAAATACCCTGAATCTGGTGTTCCAGCAGTTGCAGGACTATTTTAAATCCGTCCGTAACAGGTTATATTTTGTTCTGGGGTTAAATTCGATTGCCAAAATAGCTATACCCTGAATCTGGTGTCCCAGCAGTGGCTTGCAAAGTATAATAGTGTCCGACAAAATATATATTTTTTTCTGGGGTGAAATTCAATTGCCAAAATAGCAATATTCTGAATTTGGTGTCCTAGCTGTGGCTGGCAAAGTATAATATTGTCCTCCAAAACATATATTTTGTTCTGGGTTGAAATTCAATTGCCAAAATAGCAATACCCTCAATCTGGTGTCCCAGCAGTGGCTGAAAAAGTATAATAGTGTCCGCCAAAAGATATATTTTGTTCTGGGGTGAAATTCAATTGCCAAAATAGCATTACCCTAAATCTGGTGTCCCAAGCAGTGGCTGGCAAACTATAATTGTATCCGCCAAAACAATTATTTTGTTGTGGGGTGAAATTCACTTGCCAAAGTAGCAATAACCTGAATCTGGTGTCCCAGAAGTGGCTGGCAAAGTATAATAGTGTCCTCCAAAACAATTATTTTGTTGTGGGGGGAAATTCAATTGCCAAAATAGCAATACCCTGAATCTGGTGTCCCAGAAGTGGCTGGCAAAGTATAATAGTGTCCGCCAAAACATATATTTTGTTCTGGGGTGAAATTCAATTGCCAAAATAGCAATACCCTTTATCTGGTGTCCCAGCAGTGGCTGGCAAAGTATAATAGTGTCCGCCAAAACATATATTTTGTTCTGGGGTGAAACTCAATTGCTAAAATAGAAATACACTGAATCTGGTGTTCCAGCAGTTGCAGGACTATTTCAAATCCGTCCGTAACAGGTTATATTTTGTTCTGGGGTGAAATTCGATTGCCAAAATAGCAATACCCTTAATCTGGTGTCCCAGCAGTGGCTGGCAAAGTACAATAGTGTCCGCCAAAACATATATTTTGTTCTGGGGTGAAATTCAATTGCCAAAATAGCAATACCCTAATTCTGGTCTCCCAGCAGTGGCTGGCAAAGTATAATTGTGTCCGCCAAAACATATATTTTGTTCTGGGGTCAAATTGAATTGCCAAAATAGCAATACCCTGAATCTGGTGAACCAGCAGTGGCTGGCAAAGTATAATAGTGTCCGCCAAAACATATATTTTGTTCTGGGGTGAAATTCAATTGCCAAAATAGCAATACCCTGAATCTGGTGTCCCAGCAGTGGCTGGCAAAGTATAATAGTGTCCGCCAAAACATATATTTTGTTCTGGGGTGAAACTCAATTGCTAAAATAGCAATACCCTGAATCTGGTGTCCCAGCAGTGGCTGGCAAAGAATAATAGTGTCCGCCAAAACATATATTTTGTTCTGGGGTGAAATTCAATTGCTAAAATAGCAATACCCTGAATGTGGTGTTCCAGCAGTTGCAGGTCTAGTTTAAATCAGTCCGTAACCGGATATATTTTGTTCTGGGGTTAAATTCAATTGCCAAAATAGCAATATCCTGCATCTGTTGTCCCAGCAGTGGCTGGCAAAGTATAATAGTGTCCGCCAAAACATATATTTTGTTCTAGGGTGAAAGTCAATTGCCAAAATAGCAATACCCTAATTCTGGTGTCCCAGCACCGGCTGGCAAAGTATAATAGTGTCCGCCAAAACATATATTTTGTTCTGGGGTGAAACTCAATTGCCAAAATAGCAATACCCTTTATCTGGTGTCCCAGCAGTGGCTGGCAAAGTATAATAGTGTTTCCGCCAAAACATATATTTTGTTCTGGGGTGAAACTCAATTGCTAAAATAGAAATACCCTGAATCTGGTGTTCCAGAAGTTGCAGGACTATTTTAAATCCGTCCGTAACCCTGAATTCGGTGTCCCAGCAGTGGCTGGCAAAGTATAATAGTGTCCGCCAAAACATATATTTTGTTCTGGGGTGAAATTCGATTGCCAAAATAGCAATACCCTTGATCTGGTGTCCCAGCAGTGGCTGGCAAAGTATAATAGTGTCCGCCAAAACATATATTTTGTTCAGGGGTGAAATTCAATTTCCAAAATAGCAATACCCTAATTCTGGTCTCCCAGCAGTGGCTGGCAAAGTATAATAGTGTCCGTCAAAACATATATTTTGTTCTGGGGTCAAATTGAATTGCCAAAATAGCAATACCCTGAATCTGGTGAACCAGCAGTGGCTGGTAAAGTATAATAGTGTCCGCCAAAACATATATTTTGTTCTGGGGTGAAATTCAATTGTCAAAATAGCAATACCCGGAATCTGGTGTTCCAGCAGTTGCAGGCCTAGTTTAAATCTGCCTGTACCAGCGTATATTTTGTTCTGGGGTGAAATTCAATTGCAAAAATAGCAATATCCTGAATCTGGTGTTCTAGCACTGGCTGGTAAATTATAATAGTGTTCGCCAAAACATATATTTTGTTCTTGAGTGAAATTCACTTGCCAAAATAGCAATACCCTCAATCTGGTGTCCCAGCAGTGGCTTGCAAAGTATAATAGTGTCTGCCAAAACATATATTTTGCTCTGGGGTGAAATTCAATTGCCAAAATAGCAATACCCTGAATCTGGTGTTCCAGCTGTGGCTGGAAAATTATAATAGTGTCCTCCAAAACATATATTTTTTCTGGGTTGAAATTCAATTGCCAAAATAGCAATACCCTTAATCTGGTGTCCCAGTAGTGGCTGGCAAAGTATAATAGTGTCCACCAAAACATATATTTTGTTCTGGGGTGAAATTCAATTGTCAAAATAGCAATACCCTGAATCTGGTGTTCCAGCAGTGGCTGGCAAAGTATAATAGTGTCCACCAAAACATATATTTTGTTCTGGGGTGAAATTCAATTGTCAAAATAGCAATACCCTTAATCTGGTGTCCCAGCAGTGGCTGGCAAAGTATAATAGTGTCCGCCAAAACATATATTTTGTTCAGGGGTTAAATTCAATTGCCAAAATAGCAATACCCTAATTCTGGTCTCCCAGCAGTGGCTGGCAAAGTATAATCATGTCCGCCAAAACATATATTTTGTTCTGGGGTCAAATTCAATTGCCAAAATAGCAATACCCTGAATCTGGTGAACCAGCAGTGGCTGGCAAAGTATAATAGTGTCCGCCAAACCATATATTTTGTTCTGGGGTGAAACTCAATTGCTAAAATAGCAATACCCTGAATCTGGTGTTCCAGCAGTTGCAGGCTTAGTTTAATTAAGTCCGTAACTGGGTATATTTTGTTCTGGGGTGAAATTCAATTGCAAAAATAGCAATACCCTGAATCTGGTGTCCCAGCACTGGCTGGTAAATTATAATAGTTTTCGCCAAAACATATATTTTGTTCTGGAGTGAAATTCACTTGCCAATATAGCAATACCCTGAATCTGGTGTCCCAGCAGTGGCTTGCAAAGTATAATAGTGTCTTCCAAAACATATATTTTGTTCTGGGGTAAAATTCAATTGCCAAAATAGCAATACCCTTAATCTGGTGTCCCAGTAGTGGCTGGCAAAGTATAATAGTGTCCACCAAAACATATATTTTGTTCTGGGGTAAAATTCAATTGTCAAAATAGCAATACCCTGAATCTGGTGTTCCAGCAGTTGCAGGCCTAGTTTAAATCTGTCTGTACCAGCGTATATTTTGTTCTAGGGTGAAATTCAATTGCCAAAATAGCAATACCCTGAATCTTGTGTCCCAGCAGTGGCTGGCAAAGTATAATAGTGTCCGCCAAAACATATATTTTGTTCTGGGGTGAAATTCACTTGCCAAAATAGCAATACCCTGAATCTGGTGTCCCAGCAGTGGCTGGCAAAGTATAATAGTGTCCGCCAAAATATATATTTTTTCTGGGGTGAAATTCAATTGCCAAAATAGCAATATTCTGAATTTGGTGTCCTAGCTGTGGCTGGCAAAGTATAATAGTGTCCTTCAAAACATATATTTTGTTCTGGGTTGAAATTCAATTGCCAAAATAGCAATACCCTCAATCTGGTGTCCCAGCAGTGGCTGAAAAAGTATAATAGTGTCCGCCAAAAGATATATTTTGTTCTGGGGTGAAATTCATTTGCCAAAATAGCATTACCCTAAATCTGGTGTCCCAAGCAGTGGCTGGCAAACTATAATTGTATCCGCCAAAGCAATTATTTTGTTGTGGGGTGAAATTCACTTGCCAAAATAGCAATAACCTGAATCTGGTGTCCCAGAAGTGGCTGGCAAAGCATAATAGTGTCCGCCAAAACATATATTTTGTTCTGGGGTGAAACTCAATTGCTAAAATAGCAATACCCTGAATCTGGTGTCCCAGCAGTGGCTGGCAAAGAATAATAGTGTCCGCCAAAACATATATTTTATTCTGTCGTGAAATTCAATTGCTAAAATAGCAATACCCTGAATGTGCTGTTCCAGCAGTTGCAGGTCTAGTTTAAATCAGTCTGTAACCGGATATATTTTGTTCTGGGGTGAAGTTCAATTGCCAAAATAGCAATATCCTGCATCTGTTGTCCCAGCAGTGGCTGGCAAAGTATAATAGTGTCCGCCAAAACATATATTTTGTTCTAGGGTGAAAGTCAATTGCCAAAATAGCAATACCCTAATTCTGGTGTCCCAGCACCGGCTGGCAAAGTATATTAGTGTCCGCCAAAACATATATTTTGTTCTGGGGTGAAATTCAATTGCCAAAATAGCAATACCCTGAATTCGGTGTCCCAGCAGTGGCTGGCAAAGTATAATAGTGTCCGCCAAAACATATATTTTGTTCTGGGGTGAAACTCAATTGCTAAAATAGAAATACCCTGAATCTGGTGTTCCAGCAGTTGCAGGACTATTTTAAATCCGTCCATAACAGGTTATTTTTGTTCTGGGGTGAAATTCGATTGCCAAAATAGCAATACCCTTAATCTGGTGTCCCAGCAGTGGCTGGCAAAGTACAATAGTGTCCGCCAAAACATATATTTTGTTCTGGGGTGAAATTCAATTGCCAAAATAGCAATACCCTAATTCTGGTCTCCCAGCAGTGGCTGGCAAAGTATAATTGTGTCCGCCAAAACATATATTTTGTTCTGGGGTCAAATTGAATTGCCAAAATAGCAATACCCTGAATCTGGTGAACCAGCAGTGGCTGGCAAAGTATAATAGTGTCCGCCAAAACATATATTTTGTTCTGGGGTGAAATTCAATTGCCAAAATAGCAATACCCTGAATCTGGTGTCCCAGCAGTGGCTGGCAAAGTATAATAGTGTCCGCCAAAACATATATTTTGTTCTGGGGTGAAACTCAATTGCTAAAATAGCAATACCCTGAATCTGGTGTCCCAGCAGTGGCTGGCAAAGAATAATAGTGTCCGCCAAAACATATATTTTGTTCTGGGGTGAAATTCAATTGCTAAAATAGCAATACCCTGAATGTGCTGTTCCAGCAGTTGCAGGTCTAGTTTAAATCAGTCCGTAACCGGATATATTTTGTTCTGGGGTGAAATTCAATTGCCAAAATAGCAATATCCTGCATCTGTTGTCCCAGCAGTGGCTGGCAAAGTATAATAGTGTCCGCCAAAACATATATTTTGTTCTAGGGTGAAAGTCAATTGACAAAATAGCAATACTCTAATTCTGGTGTCCCAGCACCGGCTGGCAAAGTATAATAGTGTCCGCCAAAACATATACAGTCATGTGAAAAAATTAGGACACCCTTTGAAAGCATGTGGTTTTTGTAACATTTTTAATAAATGGTTATTTCATCTCCGTTTCAACAATACAGAGAGATTAAAGTAATCCGACTAAACAAAGAAAACTGAAGAAAAGTCTTTTCAAGATCTTCTGTAAATGTCATTCTACAAAAATGCCTATTCTAACTGAGGAAAAAGATAGGACACCCTTGCCCCTAATAGCGAGTGTTACCTCCTTTGGCTGAAATAACTGCAGTGAGACGGTTCTTGTAGCCATCTACCAGTCTTCGACATCGGTCTGAGGAAATTTTACCCCACTCCTCAATGCAGAACTTTTTCAGCTGTGAGATGTTTGAGGGGTTTGTTGCACGTACAGCCCTTTTCAAGTCACCCCACAGCATCTTAATGGGATTCAAATCTGGACTTTGACTTGGCCATTCCAGGACTCTCCATTTCTTCTTTTTCAGCCAATCTTTGGTTGATTTACTAGTATGTTTTGGGCCATTGTCATGTTACATGGTCCAGTTCCGCTTCAGCTTTAATTTTCTAACTGATGGTCTCACATGTTCTTCAAGCACCTTCTGATACACAGTAGAATTCATCGTGGATTCTATGATGGTGAGCTGACCAGGTCCTGCTGCAGCAAAGCAGCCCCAAACCATGACACTTCCACCTCCATGCTTCACAGTTGGTATGAGGTTCTTTTCTTGGAATGCTGTGTTTGGTTTACGCCAAACATGTCCTCTGCTGTTGTGTCCAAATAATTCAATTTTGGACTCATCTGTCCAAAGAACATTATTCCAGAAGTCCTGGTCTTTGTCAACTTTATCTCTGGCAAATGTCAGTCTGGCCTCGATGTTTCTCTTGGAAAGCAAAGGTTTCCTCCTTGCACACCTCCCATGCAAGTTAAACTTGTACAGTCTCTTTCTGATTGTAGAGGCATGTACTTCTACATCAACAGTAGCCAGAGCCTGCTGTAGTTCTCGAGATGACACTTTAGGGTTTTTGGAGACCTCTTTAGCATCTTGCGGTCTGCTCTTGGGGTGAACTTGCTGGGGCGACCAGTCCTGGGCATGTTGGCAGTTGTTTTGAAAGCCCTCCACTTGTAGACTATCTTCCGGACAGTGGAATGGCTGATTTCAAAATCTTTGAGATCTTTTTAAATCCCTTCCCAGACTCATAGGCTGCTACAATCTTTTTTCTGAAGTCCTCTGACAGCTCTTTTGCTCTCACCATGGTGCTCACTCACTTCAACAGTCAGGAGCACACCAAACTAAATGTCTGAGGTTTAAATAGGGCAAGCCTCATTCAACATGCAGAGTAACGATCTACTAATTATGTGCACCTGGTGTGATATACCTGTGTGAGATCTGAGCCAATTTAAGAGGGAATACATGTGAGGGTGTCCTATCTTTTTCCTCAGTTAGAATAGGCATTTTTGTAGAATGACATTTACAGAAGATCTTGAAAAGACTTTTCTTCAGTTTTCTTTGTTTAGTTGGATTACTTTAATCTCTCTGTATTGTTGAAACGGAGATGAAATAACCATTTATTAAAAATGTTACAAAAAACCACATGCTTTCAAAGGGTGTCCTAATTTTTTCACATGACTGTATTTTGTTCTGGGGTGAAATTCAATTGCCAAAATAGCAATACCCTGAATTCGGTGTCCCAGCTGTGGCTGGCAAAGTATAATAGTGTCCGCCAAAACATATATTTTGTTCTGGGGTGAAACTCAATTGCTAAAATAGAAATACCCTGAATCTGGTGTTCCAGCAGTTGCAGGACTATTTTAAATCCGTCCGTAACAGGTTATATTTTGTTCTGGGGTGAAATTCAATTGCTAAAATAGCAATACCCTGAATGTGCTGTTCCAGCAGTTGCAGGTCTATTTTAAATCAGTCCGTAACCGGATATATTTTGTTCTGGGGTGAAATTCAATTGCCAAAATAGCAATATCCTGCATCTGTTGTCCCAGCAGTGGCTGGCAAGGTATAATAGTGTCCGCCAAAACATATATTTTGTTCTAGGGTGAAAGTCAATTGCCAAAATAGCAATACCCTAATTCTGGTGTCCCTGCACCGGCTGGCAAAGTATAATAGTGTCCGCCAAAACATATATTTTGTTTTGGTTTGAAATTCAATTGCCAAAATAGCAATACCCTTAATCTGGAGTCCCAGCAGTGGCTGGCAAAGAACAATAGTGTCCGCCAAAACATATATTTTTTTCAGGGGTGAAATTCAATTGCCAAAATAGCAATAACCTGAATTCTGGTCTCCCAGCAGTGGCTGGCAAAGTATAATAGTGCCCGCCAAATCATATATTTTGTTCTGGGGTCAAATTGAATTGCCAAAATAGCAATACCCTGAATCTGGTGTACCAGCAGTGGCTGGCAAAGTATAATAGTGTCCTCCAAAACATATATTTTGTTCTGGGGTGAAATTCAATTGCCAAAATAGCAATACCCTGAATCTGGTGTCCCAGCAGTGGCTGGCAAAGTATAATAGTGTCCGACCAAAACATATATTTTGTTCTGGGGTGAAATTCAATTGCCAAAATAGCAATACCCTGAATCTGGTGTTCCAGCAGTGGCTGGCAAAGTATAATAGTGTCCGCCAAAACATATATTTTGTTCTGGGGTGAAATTCAATTGCCAAAATAGCAATACCCTGAATCTGGTGTCCCAGCAGTGGCTGGCAAAGTATAATAGTGTCCGCCAAAACATATATTTTGTTCTGGGGTGAAATTCAATTGCCAAAATAGCAATACCCTGAATCTGGTGTCCCAGCAGTGGCTGGCAAATTATAATAGTGTCCGCCAAAACATATATTTTGTTCTGGGGTGAAATTCAATTGCCAAAATAGCAATACCCTGAATCTGGTGTCCCAGCAGTGGCTGGCAAAGTATAATAGTGTCCACCAAAACATATATTTTGTTCTGGGGTGAAATTCAATTGCCAAAATAGCAATACCCTGAATCTGGTGTCCCAGCAGTGGCTGGCAAAGTATAATAGTGTCCGCCAAAACATATATTTTGTTCTGGGGTGAAATTCAATTGCCAAAATAGCAATACCCTGAATCTGGTGTCCCAGCAGTGGCTGGCAAAGTATAATAGTGTCCGCCAAAACATATATTTTGTTCTGGGGTGAAATTCAATTGCCAAAATAGCAATACCCTAATTCTGGTGTCCCAGCAGTGGCTGGCAAAGTATAATCGTGTCCGCCAAAACATATATTTTGTTCTGGGGTGAAATTCAATTGCCAAAATAGCAATACCCTGAATCTGGTGTCCCAGCAGTGGCTGGCAAAGTATAATAGTGTCCGCCAAAACATATATTTTGTTCTGGGGTGAAATTCACTTGCCAAAATAGCAATACCCTGAATCTGGTGTCCCAGCAGTGGCTGGCAAAGTATAATAGTGTCCGCCAAAACATATATTTTGTTCTGGGGTGAAATTCAATTGCCAAAATAGCAATACTCTGAATCTGGTGTCCCAGCTGTGGCTGGTCAAAGTATAATAGTGTCCGTCCAAAACATATATTTTGTTCTGGGTTGAAATTCAATTGCCAAAATAGCAATACCCTCATATCTGGTGTCCCAGCAGTGGCTGGCAAAGTATAATAGTGTCCGCCAAAACAATATATTTTGTTCTGGGGTGAAATTCAATTGCCAAAATAGCAATACTCTGAATCTGGTGTCCCAGCAGTGGCTGGCAAAGTATAATAGTGTCCTCCAAAACATATATTTTGTTCTGGGGTGAAATTCAATTGCCAAAATAGCAATACCCTTAATCTGGTGTCCCAGCAGTGGCTGGCAAAGTATAATAGTGTCCGCCAAAACATATATTTTGTTCTGGGGTGAAACTCAATTGCCAAAATAGCAATACCCTGAATCTGGTGTTCCAGCAGTTGCAGGTCTAGTTTAAATCAGTGTCCGCTAACACGGATATATTTTGTTCTGGGGTGAAATTCAATTGCCAAAATAGCAATATCCTGAATCTGGTGTCCCAGCAGTGGCTGGCAAAGTATAATAGTGTCCGCCAAAACATATATTTTGTTCTGGGGTGAAATTCAATTGCCAAAATAGCAATACCCTGAATCTGGTGTCCCAGCAGTGGCTGGCAAAGTATAATAGTGTCCGCCAAAACATATATTTTGTTCTGGGGTGAAATTCAATTGCCAAAATAGCAATACCCTGAATCTGGTGTCCCAGCAGTGGCTGGCAAAGTATAATAGTGTCCGCCAAAACATATATTTTGTTCTGGGGTGAAATTCAATTGCCAAAATAGCAATACCCTGAATCTGGTGTCCCAGCAGTGGCTGGCAAAGTATAATAGTGTCCGCCAAAACATATATTTTGTTCTGGGGTGAAATTCAATTGCCAAAATAGCAATACCCTGAATCTGGTGTCCCAGCAGTGGCTGGCAAAGTATAATAGTGTCCGCCAAAACATATATTTTGTTCTGGGGTGAAATTCAATTGCCAAAATAGCAATACCCTGAATCTGGTGTCCCAGCAGTGGCTGGCAAAGTATAATAGTGTCCGCCAAAACATATATTTTGTTCTGGGGTGAAATTCAATTGCCAAAATAGCAATACCCTGAATCTGGTGTCCCAGCAGTGGCAGGCAAAGTATAATAGTGTCCGTCCAAAACATATATTTTGTTCTGGGGTGAAATTCAATTGCCAAAATAGCAATACTCTGAATCTGGTGTCCCAGCAGTGGCTGGCAAAGTATAATAGTGTCCGCCAAAACATATATTTTGTTCTGGGGTGAAATTCAATTGCCAAAATAGCAATACCCTGAATCTGGTGTCCCAGCAGTGGCTGGCAAAGTATAATAGTGTCCGCCAAAACATATATTTTGTTCTGGGGTGAAATTCAATTGCCAAAATAGCAATACTCTGAATCTGGTGTCCCAGCAGTGGCTGGCAAAGTATAATAGTGTCCTCCAAAACATATATTTTGTTCTGGGTTGAAATTCAATTGCCAAAATAGCAATACCCTTAATCTGGTGTTCCAGCAGTGGCTGGCAAAGTATAATAGTGTCCGCCAAAACATATATTTTGTTCTGGGGTGAAATTCAATTGCTAAAATAGCAATACCCTGAATCTGGTGTCCCAGCAGTGGCTGGCAAAGTATAATAGTGTCCGCCAAAACATATATTTTGTTCTGGGGTGAAATTCAATTGCCAAAATAGCAATACCCTAATTCTGGTGTCCCAGCAGTGGCTGGCAAAGTATAATAGTGTCCGCCAAAACATATATTTTGTTCTGGGGTGAAATTCAATTGCCAAAATAGCAATACTCTGAATCTGGTGTCCCAGCAGTGGCTGGCAAAGTATAATAGTGTCCGCCAAAACATATATTTTGTTCTGGGGTGAAACTCAATTGCTAAAATAGCAATACCCTGAATCTGGTGTTCCAGCAGTTGCAGGACTATTTTAAACCGTCCGTAACCTGAATTCGATGTCCCAGCAGTGGCTGGCAAAGTATAGTGTCGCCAAAACATATATTTTGTTCTGGGGTGAAATTCAATTGCCAAAATAGCAATACCCTGAATCTGGTGTCCCAGCAGTGGCTGGCAAAGTATAATAGTGTCCGCCAAAACATATATTTTGTTCAGGGGTGAAATTCAATTGCCAAAATAGCAATACTCTAATTCTGGTCTCCCAGCAGTGGCTGGCAAAGTATAATAGTGTCCGCCAAAACATATATTTTGTTCTGGGGTGAAATTCAATTGCCAAAATAGCAATACCCTGAATTTGGTGAACCAGCAGTGGCTGGCAAAGTATAATAGTGTCCGCCAAAACATATATTTTGTTCTGGGGTGAAATTCAATTGTCAAAATAGCAATACCCTGAATCTGGTGTTCCAGCAGTTGCAGGCCTAGTTTAAATCTGTCTGTACCAAACGTATATTTTGTTCTGGGGTGAAATTCAATTGCCAAAATAGCAATACCCTGAATCTGGTGTTCCAGCAGTGGCTGGCAAAGTATAATAGTGTCCGCCAAAACATATATTTTGTTCTTGAGTGAAATTCACTTGCCAAAATAGCAATACCCTGAATCTGGTGTCCCAGCAGTGGCTGGCAAAGTATAATAGTGTCTGCCAAAACATATATTTTGTTCTGGGGTGAAATTCAATTGCCAAAATAGCAATACCCTGAATCTGGTGTTCCAGCTGTGGCTGGCAAATTATAATAGTGTCCTCCAAAACATATATTTTTTCTGGGTTGAAATTCAATTGCCAAAATAGCAATACCCTTAATCTGGTGTCCCAGTAGTGGCTGGCAAAGTATAATAGTGTCCACCAAAACATATATTTTGTTCTGGGGTGAAATTCAATTGTAAAAATAGCAATACCCTGAATCTGGTGTTCCAGCAGTGGCTGGCAAAGTATAATAGTGTCCGCCAAAACATATATTTTGTTCAGGGGTGAAATTCAATTGCGAAAATAGAAATACCCTAATTCTGGTCTCCCAGCAGTGGCTGGCAAAGTATAATAGTGTCCGCCAAAACATATATTTTGTTCTGGGGTCAAATTCATTTGCCAAAATAGCAATACCCTGAATCTGGTGAACCAGCAGTGGCTGGCAAAGTATAATAGTGTCCGCCAAAACATATATTTTGTTCTGTGGTGAAACTCAATTGCTAAAATAGCAATACCCTGAATGTGCTGTTCCAGCAGTTGCAGGTCTAGTTTAAATCAGTCCGTAACCGGATATATTTTGTTCTGGGGTGAAATTCAATTGCCAAAATAACAATATCCTGCATCTGTTGTCCCAGCAGTGGCTGGCAAAGTATAATAGTGTCCGCCAAAACATATATTTTGTTCTAGGGTGAAAGTCAATTGCCAAAATAGCAATACCCTAATTCTGGTGTCCCAGCACCGGCTGGCAAAGTATAATAGTGTCCGCCAAAACATATATTTTGTTCTGGGGTGAAATTCAATTGCCAAAATAGCAATAACTTGAATTCGGTGTCCCAGCAGTGGCTGGCAAAGTATAATAGTGTCCGCCAAAACATATATTTTGTTCTGGGGTGAAACTCAATTGCTAAAATAGAAATACCCTGAATCTGGTGTTCCAGCAGTTGCAGGACTATTTTAAATCCGTCCGTAACCCTGAATTCGGTGTCCCAGCAGTGGCTGGCAAAGTATAATAGTGTCCGCCAAAACATATATTTTGTTCTGGGGTGAAATTCGATTGCCAAAATAGCAATACCCTAAATCTGGTGTCCCAGCAGTGGCTGGCAAAGTATAATAGTGTCCGCCAAAACATATATTTTGTTCAGTGGTGAAATTCAATTGCCAAAATAGCAATATTCTGAATTTGGTGTCCTAGCTGTGGCTGGCAAAGTATAATAGTGTCCTCCAAAAAATATATTTTGTTCTGGGTTGAAATTCAATTGCCAAAATAGCAATACTCTCAATCTGGTGTCCCAGCAGTGGCTGAAAAAGTATAATAGTGTCCGCCAAAAGATATATTTTGTTCTGGGGTGAAATTCATTTGGCAAAATAGCATTACACTAAATCTGGTGTCCCAAGCAGTGGCTGGCAAACTATAATTGTATGCGCCAAAACAATTATTTTGTTGTGGGGTGAAATTCACTTGCCAAAATAGCAATAACCTGAATCTGGTGTCCCAGAAGTGGCTGGCAAAGTATAATAGTGTCCGCCAAAACATATATTTTGTTCTGGGGTGAAATTCAATTGCCAAAATAGCAATACCCTTTATCTGGTGTCCCAGCAGTGGCTGGCAAAGTATAATAGTGTCCGTAAAAACATATATTTTGTTCTGGGGTGAAACTGAATTGCTAAAATAGAAATACCCTAAATCTGGTGTTCCAGCAGTTGCAGGACTATTTTAAATCCGTCCGTAACAGGTTATATTTTGTTCTGGGGTGAAATTCGATTGCCAAAATAGCAATACCCTTAATCTGGTGTCCCAGCAGTGGCTGGCAAAGTATAATAGTGTCCGCCAAAACATATATTTTGTTCAGGGGTGAAATTCAATTGCCAAAATAGCAATACCCTAATTCTGGTCTCCCAGCAGTGGCTGGCAAAGTATAATTGTGTCCGCCAAAACATATATTTTGTTCTGGGGTCAAATTGAATTGCCAAAATAGCAATACCCTGAATCTGGTGAACCAGCAGTGGCTGGCAAAGTATAATAGTGTCCGCCAAAACATATATTTTGTTCTGGGGTGAAATTCAATTGCCAAAATAGCAATACCCTGAATCTGGTGTCCCAGCAGTGGCTGGCAAAGTATAATAGTGTCCGCCAAAACATATATTTTGTTCTGGGGTGAAACTCAATTGCTAAAATAGAAATACCCTGAATCTGGTGTCCCAGCAGTGGCTGGCAAAGTATAATAGTGTCCTCCAAAACATATATTTTGTTCTGGGGTGAAATTCAATTGCTAAAATAGCAATACACTGAATGTGGTGTTCCAGCAGTTGCAGGTCTAGTTTAAATCAGTCCGTAACCGGATATATTTTGTTCTGGGGTGAAATTCAATTGCCAAAATAGCAATATCCTGTATCTGTTGTCCCAGCAGTGGCTGGCAAAGTATAATAGTGTCCGCCAAAACATATATTTTGTTCTAGGGTGAAAGTCAATTGCCAAAATAGCAATACCCTAATTCTGGTGTCCCAGCACCGGCTGGCAAAGTATAATAGTGTCCGCCAAAACATATATTTTGTTCTGGGGTGAAATTCAATTGCCAAAATAGCAATACCCTGAATACGGTGTCCCAGCAGTGGCTGGCAAAGTATAATAGTGTCCGCCAAAACATGTATTTTGTTCAGGGGTGAAATTCAATTGCCAAAATAGCAATACCCTAATTCTGGTCTCCCAGCAGTGGCTGGCAAAGTATAATAGTGTCCGCCAAAACATATATTTTGTTCTGGGGTCAAATTGAATTGCCAAAATAGCAATACCCTGAATCTGGTGAACTAGCAGTGGCTGGCAAAGTATAATAGTGTCCGCCAAAACATATATTTTGTTCTGGGGTGAAATTCAATTGTCAAAATAGCAATACCCTGAATCTGGTGTTCCAGCAGTTGCAGGCCTAGTTTAAATCTGCCTGTACCAGCGTATATTTTGTTCTGGGGTGAAATTCAATTGCAAAAATACCAATACCCTGAATCTGGTGTTCCAGCACTGGCTGGTAAATTATAATAGTGTTCGCCAAAACATATATTTTGTTCTTGAGTGAAATTCACTTGCCAAAATAGCAATACCCTGAATCTGGTGTCCCAGCAGTGGCTTGCAAAGTATAATAGTGTCTGCCAAAACATATATTTTGTTCTGGGGTGAAATTCAATTGCCAAAATAGCAATACCCTGAATCTGGTGTTCCAGCTGTGGCTGGCAAATTATAATAGTGTCCTCCAAAACATATATATTTTTCTGGGTTGAAATTCAATTGCCAAAATAGCAATACCCTTAATCTGGTGTCCCAGTAGTGGCTGGCAAAGTATAATAGTGTCCGCCAAAACATTTATTTTGTTCAGGGGTGAAATTCAATTGCCAAAATAGCAATACCCTTAATCTGGTGAACCAGCAGTGGCTGGCAAAGAATAATAGTGTCCGCCAAAACATATATTTTGTTCTGGGGTGAAATTCAATTGCCAAAATACCAATACCCTGAATCTGGTGTAACAGCACTGGCTGGCAAAGTATAATAGTGTCCGCCAAAACATATATTTTTTTCTGGGGTGAAACTCAATTGCTAAAATAGCAATACCCTGAATCTTGTGTTCCAGCAGTTGCAGGCCTAGTTTAATTCAGTCCGTAACTGGGTATATTTTGTTCTGGGGTGAAATTCAATTGCAAAAATAGCAATACCCTGAATCTGGTGTCCCAGCACTGGCTGTTAAATTATAATAGTTTTCGCCAAAACATATATTTTGTTCTGGAGTGAAATTCACTTGCCAAAATAGCAATACCCTGAATCTGGTGTCCCAGTAGTGGATTGCAAAGTATAATAGTGTCTGCCAAAACATATATTTTGTTCTGGGGTGAAATTCAATTGCCAAAATAGCAATACCCTGAATTTGGTGTCCCAGCTGTGGCTGGCAATTTATAATGGTGTCCTCCAAAACATATATTTTTTTCTGGGTTGAAATTCAATTGCCAAAATAGCAATACCCTAAATCTGGTGTCCCAGTAGTGGCTGGCAAAGTATAATAGTGTCCACCAAAACATATATTTTGTTCTGGGGTGAAATTCAATTGTCAAAATAGCAATACCCTGAATCTGGTGTTCCAGCAGTTGCAGGCCTAGTTTAAATCTGTCTGTACCAGCGTATATTTTGTTCTGGGGTGAAATTCAATTGCCAAAATAGCAATACCCTGAATCTGGTGTCCCAGCAGTGGCTGGCAAAGTATAATAGTGTCCGCCAAAACATATATTTTGTTCTGGGGTGAAATTCACTTGCCAAAATAGCAATACCCTGAATCTGGTGTCGCAGCAGTGGCTGGCAAAGTATAATAGTGTCCGCCAAAATATATATTTTTTCTGGGGTGAAATTCAATTGCCAAAATAGCAATATTCTGAATTTGGTGTCCTAGCTGTGGCTGGCAAAGTATAATAGTGTCCTCCAAAACATATATTTTGTTCTGGGTTGAAATTCAATTGCCAAAATAGCAATACCCTCATTCTGGTGTCCCAAGCAGTGGCTGGCAAACTATAATTGTATCCGCCAAAACAATTATTTTGTTGTGGGGTGAAATTCACTTGCCAAAATAGCAATAATCTGAATCTGGTGTCCCAGAAGTGGCTGGCAAAGTATAATAGTGTCCTCCAAAACATATATTTTGTTCTGGGGTTAAATTCAATTGCCAAAATAGCAATACCCTTTATCTGGTGTCCCAGCAGTGGCTGGCAAAGTATAATAGTGTCCGCCAAAACATATATTTTGTTCTGGGGTGAAACTCAATTGCTAAAATAGAAATTCCCTGAATCTGGTGTTCCAGCAGTTGCAGGTCTAGTTTAAATCAGTCCGTAACCGGATATATTTTGTTCTGGGGTTAAATTCAATTGCCAAAATAGCAATATCCTGTATCTGTTGTCCCAGCAGTGGCTGGCAAAGTATAATAGTGTCCGCCAAAACATATATTTTGTTCTAGGGTGAAAGTCAATTGCCAAAGTAGCAATACCCTAATTCTGGTGTCCCAGCACCGGCTGGCAAAGTATAATAGTGTCCGCCAAAACATATATTTTGTTCTGGGGTGAAATTCAATTGCCAAAATAGCAATACCCTGAATCTGGTGTCCCAGCAGTAGCTGGCAAAGTATAATAGTGTCCGCCAAAACATATATTTTGTTCTGGGGTGAAACTCAATTGCTAAAATAGAAATACCCTGAATCTGGTGTTCCAGAAGTTGCAGGACTATTTTAGGAACCCTGAATCGTGTCCCAGCAGTGGCTGGCAAAGTATAATAGTGTCCGCTAAAACATATATTTTGTTCTGGGGTGAAATTCGATTGCCAAAATAGCAATACCCTTAATCTGGTGTCCCAGCAGTGGCTGGCAAAGTATAATAGTGTCCGCCAAAACATATATTTTGTTCTAGGGTGAAATTCAATTGCCAAAATAGCAATACCTTAATTCTGGTCTCCCAGCAGTGGCTGGCAAAGTATAATAGTGTCCGCTAAAACATATATTTTGTTCTGGGGTCAAATTAATTGCCAAAATAGCAATACCCTGAATCTGGTGAACCAGCAGTGGCTGGCAAAGTATAATAGTGTCCGCCAAAACATATATTTTGTTCTGGGGTGA
The DNA here is from genome assembly GCA_033119425.1 of Bufotes viridis. NCBI lineage: Eukaryota > Metazoa > Chordata > Amphibia > Anura > Bufonidae > Bufotes > Bufotes viridis. The sequence continues at coordinate 309,285,566 of CM065592.1, forward strand.
AATTCAATTGTCAAAATAGCAATACCCTGAATCTGGTGTTCCAGCAGTTGCAGGCCTAGTTTAAATCTGCCTGTACCAGCGTATATTTTGTTCTGGGGTGAAATTCAATTGCAAAAATAGCAATACCCTGAATCTGGTGTTCCAGCACTGGCTGGTAAATTATAATAGTGTTCGCCAAAACATATATTTTGTTCTTGAGTGAAATTCACTTGCCAAAATAGCAATACCCTGAATCTGGTGTCCCGAGCAGTGGCTTGCAAAGTATAATAGTGTCTGCCAAAACATATATTTTGTTCTGGGGTGAAATTCAATTGCCAAAATAGCAATACCCTGAATCTGGTGTTCCAGCTGTGGCTGGCAAATTATAATAGTGTCCTCCAAAACATATATTTTTTTCTGGGTTGAAATTCAATTGCCAAAATAGCAATACCCTTAATCTGGTGTCCCAGCAGTGGCTGGCAAAGTATAATAGTGTCCACCAAAACATATATTTTGTTCTGGGGTGAAATTCAATTGTCAAAATAGCAATACCCTGAATCTGGTGTTCCAGCAGTGGCTGGCAAAGTATAATAGTGTCCAATAAAACATATATTTTGTTCTGGGGTGAAATTCAATTGCCAAAATAGCAATACCCTGAATCTGGTGTACCAGCAGTGGCTGGCAAAGTATAATAGTGTCCGCCAAAACATATATTTTGTTCTGGGTGAAACTCAATTGCTAAAATAGCACATACCTCTGAATCTGGTGTTCCAGCAGCTTGCAGGCCTAGTTTAATTCAGTCCGTAACTAGGTATATTTTGTTCTGGGGTGAAATTCAATTGCCAAAATAGCAATACCTGAATCTGGTGTCCCAGCAGTGGCTGGCAAATGTATAATAGTGTCCGCCAAAACATATATTTTGTTCTGGGGTGAAATTCACTTGCCAAAATAGCAATACCCTGAATCTGGTGTCCCAGCAGTGGCTGGCAAAGTATAATAGTGTCCGCCAAAACATATATTTTGTTCTGGGGTGAAATTCAATTGCCAAAATAGCAATACCCTGAATCTGGTGTCCCAGCAGTGGCTGGCAAAGTATAATAGTGTCCTCCAAAACATATATTTTGTTCTGGGGTGAAATTCAATTGCCAAAATAGCAATACCCTAATTCTAGTGTCCCAGCACTGGCTGGCAAAGTATAATAGTGTCCACCAAAACATATATTTTGTTCTGGGGTGAAATTCAATTGCCAAAATAGCAATACCCTGAATCTGGTGTCCCAGCAGTGGCTGGCAAAGTATAATAGTGTCCGCACAAAACATATATTTTGTTCTGGGGTGAAATTCAATTGCCAAAATAGCAATACTCTGAATCTGGTGTCCAGCAGTGGCTGGCAAAGTATAATAGTGTCCGCCAAAACATATATTTTGTTCTGGGGTGAAATTCACTGCCAAAATAGCAATACCCTGAATCTGGTGTCCCAGCAGTGGCTGGCAAAGTATAATAGTGTCCGCCAAAAGATATATTTTGTTCTGGGGTGAAATTCAATTGCCAAAATAGCAATACCCTGAATCTGGTGTCCCAGCAGTGGCTGGCAAAGTATAATAGTGTCCTCCAAAACATATATTTTGTTCTGGGGTGAAATTCAATTGCCAAAATAGCAATACCCTGAATCTGGTGTCCCAGCAGTGGCTGGCAAACTATAATAGTGTCCGCCAAAACATATATTTTGTTCTGGGGTGAAATTCAATTGCCAAAATAGCAATACTCTGAATCTGGTGTCCCAGCAGTGGCTGGCAAAGTATAATAGTGTCCGCCAAAACATATATTTTGTTCTGGGGTGAAATTCAATTGCCAAAATAGCAATACCCTGAATCTGGTGTTCCAGCAGTGGCTGGCAAAGTATAATAGTGTCCGCCAAAACATATATTTTGTTCTGGGGTGAAATTCAATTGCCAAAATAGCAATACCCTGAATCTGGTGTCCCAGCAGTGGCTGGTCTAAGTATAATAGTAGTCCGCTAAAACGATATATTTTGTTCTGGGGTGAAATTCAATTGCCAAAATAGCAATACCCTGTATCTGGTGTCCCAGCAGTGGCTGGCAAAGTATAATAGTGTCCGCCAAAACATATATTTTGTTCTGGGGTGAAATTCAATTGCCAAAATAGCAATACCCTGAATCTGGTGTCCCAGCAGTGGCTGGCAAAGTATAATAGTGTCCGCCAAAACATATATTTTGTTCTGGGGTGAAATTCAATTGCCAAAATAGCAATACCCTGAATCTGGTGTCCCAGCAGTGGCTGGCAAAGTATAATAGTGTCCGCTAAAACATATATTTTGTTCTGGGGTGAAATTCAATTGCCAAAATAGCAATACCCTGAATCTGGTGTCCCAGCAGTGGCTGGCAAAGTATAATAGTGTCCGCCAAAACATATATTTTGTTCTGGGGTGAAATTCAATTGCCAAAATAGCAATACCCTGAATCTGGTGTCCCAGCAGTGGCTGGCAAAGTATAATAGTGTCCGCCAAAACATATATTTTGTTCTGGGGTGAAATTCAATTGCCAAAATAGCAATACCCTGAATCTGGTGTCCCAGCAGTGGCTGGCAAAGTATAATAGTGTCCGCCAAAACATATATTTTGTTCTGGGGTGAAATTCAATTGCCAAAATAGCAATACCCTGAATTCTGGTGTCCCAGCAGTGGCTGGCAAAGTATAATAGTGTCCGCTAAAACATATATTTTGTTCTGGGGTGAAATTCAATTGCCAAAATAGCAATACCCTGAATCTGGTGTTCCAGCAGTTGCAGGCCTAGTTTATAATCGTGTCCGTACCAAACGTATATTTTGTTCTGGGGTGAAATTCAATTGCCAAAATAGCAATACCCTTAATCTGGTGTCCCAGCAGTGGCTGGCAAAGTATAATAGTGTCCGCCAAAACATATATTTTGTTCTTGAGTGAAATTCACTTGCCAAAATAGCAATACCCTGAATCTGGTGTCCCAGCAGTGGCTTGCAAAGTATAATAGTGTCTGCCAAAACATATATTTTGTTCTGGGGTGAAATTCAATTGCCAAAATAGCAATACCCTGAATCTGGTGTTCCAGCTGTGGCTGGCAAATTATAATAGTGTCCTCCAAAACATATATTTTGTTCTGGGTTGAAATTCAATTGCCAAAATAGCAATACCCTTAATCTGGTGTCCCAGCAGTGGCTGGCAAAGTATAATAGTGTCCGCCAAAACATATATTTTGTTCTGGGGTGAAATTCAATTGCTAAAATAGCAATACCCTGAATCTGGTGTTCCAGCAGTGGCTGGCAAAGTATAATAGTGTCCGCTAAAACATATATTTTGTTCTGGGGTGAAATTCAATTGCCAAAATAGCAATACCCTGAATCTGGTGTTCCAGCAGTGGCTGGCAAAGTATAATAGTGTCCGCCAAAACATATATTTTGTTCTGGGGTGAAATTCAATTGCCAAAATAGCAATACCCTGAATCTGGTGTCCCAGCAGTGGCTGGCAAAGTATAATAGTGTCCGCCAAAACATATATTTTGTTCTGGGGTGAAATTCAATTGCCAAAATAGCAATACCCTGAATCTGGTGTCCCAGCAGTGGCTGGCAAAGTATAATATTAGTCCGTCAAAACGATATATTTTGTTCTGGGGTGAAATTCAATTGCCAAAATAGCAATACCCTGAATCTGGTGTCCCAGCAGTGGCTGGCAAAGTATAATAGTGTCCGCCAAAACATATATTTTGTTCTGGGGTGAAATTCAATTGCCAAAATAGCAATACCCTGAATCTGGTGTCCCAGCAGTGGCTGGCAAAGTATAATAGTGTCCTCCAAAACATATTATTTTGTTCTGGGGTGAAATTCAATTGCCAAAATAGCAATACCCTGAATCTGGTGTCCCAGCAGTGGCTGGCAAAGTATAATAGTGTCCGCCAAAACATATATTTTGTTCTGGGGTGAAATTCAATTGCCAAAATAGCAATACCCTGAATCTGGTGTCCCAGCAGTGGCTGGCAAAGTATAATAGTGTCCGTACAAACATATATTTTGTTCTGGGGTGAAATTCAATTGCCAAAATAGCAATACCCTGAATCTGGTGTCCCAGCAGTGGCTGGCAAAGTATAATAGTGTCCGCCAAAACATATATTTTGTTCTGGGGTGAAATTCACTTGCCAAAATAGCAATACCCTGAATCTGGTGTCCCAGCAGTGGCTGGCAAAGTATAATAGTGTCCGCCAAAATATATATTTTGTTCTGGGGTGAAATTCAATTGCCAAAATAGCAATATTCTGAATTCTGGTGTCCTAGCTGTGGCTGGCAAAGTATAATAGTGTCCTCCAAAACATATATTTTGTTCTGGGTTGAAATTCAATTGCCAAAATAGCAATACCCTCATTCTGGTGTCCCAAGCAGTGGCTGGCAAACTATAATTGTATCCGCCAAAACAATATATTTTGTTCTGGGGTGAAATTCACTTGCCAAAATAGCAATACCCTGAATCTGGTGTCCCAGAAGTGGCTGGCAAAGTATAATAGTGTCCGCCAAAACATATATTTTGTTCTGGGGTTAAATTCAATTGCCAAAATAGCAATACCCTTTATCTGGTGTCCCAGCAGTGGCTGGCAAAGTATAATAGTGTCCGCCAAAACATATATTTTGTTCTGGGGTGAAACTCAATTGCTAAAATAGAAATTCCCTGAATCTGGTGTTCCAGCAGTTGCAGGTCTAGTTTAAATCAGTCCGTAACCGGATATATTTTGTTCTGGGGTTAAATTCAATTGCCAAAATAGCAATATCCTGTATCTGTTGTCCCAGCAGTGGCTGGCAAAGTATAATAGTGTCCGCCAAAACATATATTTTGTTCTAGGGTGAAAGTCAATTGCCAAAGTAGCAATACCCTAATTCTGGTGTCCCAGCACCGGCTGGCAAAGTATAATAGTGTCCGCCAAAACATATATTTTGTTCTGGGGTGAAATTCAATTGCCAAAATAGCAATACCTTGAATTCGGTGTCCCAGCAGTAGCTGGCAAAGTATAATAGTGTCCGCCAAAACATATATTTTGTTCTGGGGTGAAACTCAATTGCTAAAATAGAAATACCCTGAATCTGGTGTTCCAGAAGTTGCAGGACTATTTTAAATCCGTCCGTAACCCTGAATTCGGTGTCCCAGCAGTGGCTGGCAAAGTATAATAGTGTCCGCCAAAACATATATTTTGTTCTGGGGTGAAATTCGATTGCCAAAATAGCAATACCCTTAATCTGGTGTCCCAGCAGTGGCTGGCAAAGTATAATAGTGTCCGCCAAAACATATATTTTGTTCAGGGGTGAAATTCAATTGCCAAAATAGCAATACCCTAATTCTGGTCTCCCAGCAGTGGCTGGCAAAGTATAATAGTGTCCGCCAAAACAAATATTTTGTTCTGGGGTCAAATTGAATTGCCAAAATAGCAATACCCTGAATTTGGTGAACCAGCAGTGGCTGGCAAAGTATAATAGTGTCCGCCAAAACATATATTTTGTTCTGGGGTGAAATTCAATTGTCAAAATAGCAATACCCTGAATCTGGTGTTCCAGCAGTTGCAGGCCTAGTTTAAATCTGCCTGTACCAGCGTATATTTTGTTCTGGGGTGAAATTCAATTGCAAAAATAGCAATACCCTGAATCTGGTGTTCCAGCACTGGCTGGTAAATTATAATAGTGTTCGCCAAAACATATATTTTGTTCTTGAGTGAAATTCACTTGCCAAAATAGCAATACCCTGAATCTGGTGTCCGAGCAGTGGCTTGCAAAGTATAATAGTGTCTGCCAAAACATATATTTTGTTCTGGGGTGAAATTCAATTGCCAAAATAGCAATACCCTGAATCTGGTGTTCCAGCTGTGGCTGGCAAATTATAATAGTGTCCTCCAAAACATATATTTTTTCTGGGTTGAAATTCAATTGCCAAAATAGCAATACCCTTAATCTGGTGTCCCAGTAGTGGCTGGCAAAGTATAATAGTGTCCACCAAAACATATATTTTGTTCTGGGGTGAAATTCAATTGTCAAAATAGCAATACCCTGAATCTGGTGTTCCAGCAGTGGCTGGCAAAGTATAATAGTGTCCGCCAAAACATATATTTTGTTCAGGGGTGAAATTCAATTGTCAAAATAGCAATACCCTAATTCTGGTCTCCCAGCAGTGGCTGGCAAAGTATAATAGTGTCCGCCAAAACATATATTTTGTTCTGGGGTCAAATTCATTTGCCAAAATAGCAATACCCTGAATCTGGTGAACCAGCAGTGGCTGGCAAAGTATAATAGTGTCCGCCAAAACATATATTTTGTTCTGTGGTGAAACTCAATTGCTAAAATAGCAATACCCTGAATGTGCTGTTTCAGCAGTTGCAGAACTAGTTTAAATCAGTCCGTAACCGGATATATTTTGTTCTGGGGTGAAATTCAATTGCCAAAATAACAATATCCTGCATCTGTTGTCCCAGCAGTGGCTGGCAAAGTATAATAGTGTCCGCCAAAACATATATTTTGTTCTAGGGTGAAAGTCAATTGCCAAAATAGCAATACCCTAATTCTGGTGTCCCAGCACCGGCTGGCAAAGTATAATAGTGTCCGCCAAAACATATATTTTGTTCTGGGGTGAAATTCAATTGCCAAAATAGCAATAACTTGAATCTGGTGTCCCAGCAGTGGCTGGCAAAGTATAATAGTGTCCGCCAAAACATATATTTTGTTCTGGGGTGAAACTCAATTGCTAAAATAGAAATACCCTGAATCTGGTGTTCCAGCAGTTGCAGGACTATTTTAAATCCGTCCGTAACCCTGAATTCGGTGTCCCAGCAGTGGCTGGCAAAGTATAATAGTGTCCGCCAAAACATATATTTTGTTCTGGGGTGAAATTCGATTGCCAAAATAGCAATACCCTAAATCTGGTGTCCCAGCAGTGGCTGGCAAAGTATAATAGTGTCCGCCAAAACATATATTTTGTTCAGTGGTGAAATTCAATTGCCAAAATAGCAATATTCTGAATTTGGTGTCCTAGCTGTGGCTGGCAAAGTATAATAGTGTCCTCCAAAACATATATTTTGTTCTGGGTTGAAATTCAATTGCCAAAATAGCAATACTCTCAATCTGGTGTCCCAGCAGTGGCTGAAAAAGTATAATAGTGTCCGCCAAAAGATATATTTTGTTCTGGGGTGAAATTCATTTGGCCAAAATAGCATTACACTAAATCTGGTGTCCCAAGCAGTGGCTGGCAAACTATAATTGTATGCGCCAAAACAATTATTTTGTTGTGGGGTGAAATTCACTTGCCAAAATAGCAATAACCTGAATCTGGTGTCCCAGAAGTGGCTGGCAAAGTATAATAGTGTCCGCCAAAACATATATTTTGTTCTGGGGTGAAATTCAATTGCCAAAATAGCAATACCCTGAATCTGGTGTCCCAGCAGTGGCTGGCAAAGTATAATAGTGTCCGTCAAAACATATATTTTGTTCTGGGGTGAAACTGCAATTGCTAAAATAGAAATACCCTAAATCTGGTGTTCCAGCAGTTGCAGGACTATTTTAAATCCGTCCGTAACAGGTTATATTTTGTTCTGGGGTGAAATTCGATTGCCAAAATAGCAATACCCTTAATCTGGTGTCCCAGCAGTGGCTGGCAAAGTATAATAGTGTCCGCCAAAACATATATTTTGTTCAGGGGTGAAATTCAATTGCCAAAATAGCAATACCCTAATTCTGGTGTCCCCAGCAGTGGCTGGCAAAGTATAATTGTGTCCGCCAAAACAATATATTTTGTTCTGGGGTGAAATTGACTTGCCAAAATAGCAATACCCTGAATCTGGTGTACCAGCAGTGGCTGGCAAAGTATAATAGTGTCCGCCAAAACATATATTTTGTTCTGGGGTGAAATTCAATTGCCAAAATAGCAATACCCTGAATCTGGTGTCCCAGCAGTGGCTGGCAAAGTATAATAGTGTCCGCCAAAACATATATTTTGTTCTGGGGTGAAACTCAATTGCTAAAATAGCAATACCCTGAATCTGGTGTCCCAGCAGTGGCTGGTCAAAGTATAATCAGTGTCCTGCCAAAACATATATTTTGTTCTGGGGTGAAATTCAATTGCTAAAATAGCAATACCCTGAATCTGGTGTTCCAGCAGTTGCAGGTCATAGTTTACAATCAGTCCGCTAAAACGGATATATTTTGTTCTAGGGTGAAATTCAATTGCCAAAATAGCAATATCCTGTAATCTGGTGTCCCAGCAGCTGGCTGGCAAAGTATAATAGTGTCCGCCAAAACATATATTTTGTTCTGGGGTGAAATTCAATTGCCAAAATAGCAATACCTTAATTCTGGTGTCCCAGCAGTGGCTGGCAAAGTATAATAGTGTCCGCCAAAACATATATTTTGTTCTGGGGTGAAACTCAATTGCCAAAATAGCAATACCCTGAATCTGGTGTTCCAGCAGTTGCAGGCACTAGTTTAAAGTCCGTCCATAACAGGTTATTTTTGTTCTGGGGTGAAATTCGATTGCCAAAATAGCAATACCCTTAATCTGGTGTCCCAGCAGTGGCTGGCAAAGTACAATAGTGTCCGCCAAAACATATATTTTGTTCTGGGGTGAAATTCAATTGCCAAAATAGCAATACCCTGAATTCTGGTCTCCCAGCAGTGGCTGGCAAAGTATAATTGTGTCCGCCAAAACATATATTTTGTTCTGGGGTCAAATTGAATTGCCAAAATAGCAATACCCTGAATCTGGTGAACCAGCAGTGGCTGGCAAAGTATAATAGTGTCCGCTAAAACATATATTTTGTTCTGGGGTGAAATTCAATTGCCAAAATAGCAATACCCTGAATCTGGTGTCCCAGCAGTGGCTGGCAAAGTATAATAGTGTCCGCCAAACATATATTTTGTTCTGGGGTGAAACTCAATTGCTAAAATAGCAATACCCTGAATCTGGTGTCCCAGCAGTGGCTGGCAAAGAATAATAGTGTCCGTCAAAACATATATTTTGTTCTGGGGTGAAATTCAATTGCTAAAATAGCAATACCCTGAATGTGCTGTTCCAGCAGTTGCAGGTCTAGTTTAAATCAGTCCGTAACGGATATATTTTGTTCTGGGGTGAAATTCAATTGCCAAAATAGCAATATCCTGCATCTGTTGTCCCAGCAGTGGCTGGCAAAGTATAATAGTGTCCGCCAAAACATATATTTTGTTCTAGGGTGAAAGTCAATTGACAAAATAGCAATACCCTAATTCTGGTGTCCCAGCACCGGCTGGCAAAGTATAATAGTGTCCGCCAAAACATATACAGTCATGTGAAAAAATTAGGACACCCTTTGAAAGCATGTGTTTTTTTGTAACATTTTTAATAAATGGTTATTTCATCTCCCGTTTCAACAATACAGAGAGATTAAAGTAATCCGACTAAACAAAGAAAACTGAAGAAAAGTCTTTTCAAGATCTTCTGTAAATGTCATTCTACAAAAATGCCTATTCTAACTGAGGAAAAAGATAGGACACCCTTGCCCCTAATAGCGAGTGTTACCTCCTTTGGCTGAAATAACTGCAGTGAGACGGTTCTTGTAGCCATCTACCAGTCTTCGACATCGGTCTGAGGAAATTTTACCCCACTCCTCAATGCAGAACTTTTTCAGCTGTGAGATGTTTGAGGGGTTTGTTGCACGTACAGCCCTTTTCAAGTCACCCCACAGCATCTTAATGGGATTCAAATCTGGACTTTGACTTGGCCATTCCAGGACTCTCCATTTCTTCTTTTTCAGCCAATCTTTGGTTGATTTACTAGTATGTTTTGGGCCATTGTCATGTTACATGGTCCAGTTCCGCTTCAGCTTTAATTTTCTAACTGATGGTCTCACATGTTCTTCAAGCACCTTCTGATACACAGTAGAATTCATCGTGGATTCTATGATGGTGAGCTGACCAGGTCCTGCTGCAGCAAAGCAGCCCCAAACCATGACACTTCCACCTCCATGCTTCACAGTTGGTATGAGGTTCTTTTCTTGGAATGCTGTGTTTGGTTTACGCCAAACATGTCCTCTGCTGTTGTGTCCAAATAATTCAATTTTGGACTCATCTGTCCAAAGAACATTATTCCAGAAGTCCTGGTCTTTGTCAACTTTATCTCTGGCAAATGTCAGTCTGGCCTCGATGTTTCTCTTGGAAAGCAAAGGTTTCCTCCTTGCACACCTCCCATGCAAGTTAAACTTGTACAGTCTCTTTCTGATTGTAGAGGCATGTACTTCTACATCAACAGTAGCCAGAGCCTGCTGTAGTTCTCGAGATGACACTTTAGGGTTTTGGAGACCTCTTTTAGCATCTTGCGGTCTGCTCTTGGGGTGAACTTGCTGGGGCGACCAGTCCTGGGCATGTTGGCAGTTGTTTTGAAAGCCCTCCACTTGTAGACTATCTTCCGGACAGTGGAATGGCTGATTTCAAAATCTTTTGAGATCTTTTTAAATCCCTTCCCAGACTCATAGGCTGCTACAATCTTTTTCTGAAGTCCTCTGACAGCTCTTTTGCTCTCACCATGGTGCTCACTCTCACTTCAACAGTCAGGAGCACACCAAACTAAATGTCTGAGGTTTAAATAGGGCAAGCCTCATTCAACATGCAGAGTAACGATCTACTAATTATGTGCACCTGGTGTGATATACCTGTGTGAGATCTGAGCCAATTTAAGAGGGAATACATGTGAGGGTGTCCTATCTTTTTCCTCAGTTAGAATAGGCATTTTTGTAGAATGACATTTACAGAAGATCTTGAAAAGACTTTTCTTCAGTTTTCTTTGTTTAGTTGGATTACTTTAATCTCTCTGTATTGTTGAAACGGAGATGAAATAACCATTTATTAAAAATGTTACAAAAACCACATGCTTTCAAAGGGTGTCCTAATTTTTCACATGACTGTATTTTGTTCTGGTTTGAAATTCAATTGCCAAAATAGCAATACCCTGAATTCGGTGTCCCAGCTGTGGCTGGCAAAGTATAATAGTGTCCGCCAAAACATATATTTTGTTCTGGGGTGAAACTCAATTGCTAAAATAGAAATACCCTGAATCTGGTGTTCCAGCAGTTGCAGGCACTATTTTAAATCCGTCCGTAACAGGTTATATTTTGTTCTGGGGTGAAATTCAATTGCTAAAATAGCAATACCCTGAATGTGACTGTTCCAGCAGTTGCAGGTCTATTTATAAATCAGTCCGTAAACGGATATATTTTGTTCTGGGGTGAAATTCAATTGCCAAAATAGCAATATCCTGCATCTGTTGTCCCAGCAGTGGCTGGCAAGGTATAATAGTGTCCGCCAAAACATATATTTTGTTCTAGGGTGAAAGTCAATTGCCAAAATAGCAATACCCTAATTCTGGTGTCCCTGCACCGGCTGGCAAAAGTATAATAGTGTCCGCCAAAACATATATTTTGTTTTGGTTTGAAATTCAATTGCCAAAATAGCAATACCCTTAATCTGGAGTCCCAGCAGTGGCTGGCAAAGAACAATAGTGTCCGCCAAAACATATATTTTTTTCAGGGGTGAAATTCAATTGCCAAAATAGCAATAACCTAATTCTGGTCTCCCAGCAGTGGCTGGCAAAGTATAATAGTGCCCGCCAAATCATATATTTTGTTCTGGGGTCAAATTGAATTGCCAAAATAGCAATACCCTGAATCTGGTGTTCCAGCTGTGGCTGGCAAATTATAATAGTGTCCTCCAAAACATATATTTTTTTCTGGGTTGAAATTCAATTGCCAAAATAGCAATACCCTTAATCTGGTGTCCCAGTAGTGGCTGGCAAAATATAATAGTGTCCACCAAAACATATATTTTGTTCTGGGGTGAAATTCAATTGTCAAAATAGCAATACCCTGAATCTGGTGTTCCAGCAGTGGCTGGCAAAGTATAATAGTGTCCACCAAAACATATATTTTGTTCTGGGGTTAAATTCAATTGTCAAAATAGCAATACCCTTAATCTGGTGTCCCAGCAGTGGCTGGCAAAGTATAATAGTGTCCGCCAAAACATATATTTTGTTCTGGGGTGAAATTCAATTGCCAAAATAGCAATACCCTAATTCTGGTCTCCCAGCAGTGGCTGGCAAAGTATAATCATGTCCGCCAAAACATATATTTTGTTCTGGGGTCAAATTCAATTGCCAAAATAGCAATACCCTGAATCTGGTGAACCAGCAGTGGCTGGCAAAGTATAATAGTGTCCGCCAAAACATATATTTTGTTCTGGGGTGAAATTCACTTGCCAAAATAGCAATACCCTGAATCTGGTATCGCAGCAGTGGCTGGCAAAGTATAATAGTGTCCGCCAAAATATATATTTTTTTCTGGGGTGAAATTCAATTGCCAAAATAGCAATATTCTGAATTTGGTGTCCTAGCTGTGGCTGGCAAAGTATAATAGTGTCCTCCAAAACATATATTTTGTTCTGGGTTGAAATTCAATTGCCAAAATAGCAATACCCTCATTCTGGTGTCCCAAGCAGTGGCTGGCAAACTATAATTGTATCCGCCAAAACAATTATTTTGTTGTGGGAGGAAATTCACTTGCCAAAATAGCAATAATCTGAATCTGGTGTCCCAGAAGTGGCTGGCAAAGTATAATAGTGTCCTCCAAAACATATATTTTGTTCTGGGGTTAAATTCAATTGCCAAAATAGCAATACCCTTTATCTGGTGTCCCAGCAGTGGCTGGCAAAGTATAATAGTGTCCGCCAAAACATATATTTTGTTCTGGGGTGAAACTCAATTGCTAAAATAGAAATTCCCTGAATCTGGTGTTCCAGCAGTTGCAGGTCTAGTTTAAATCAGTCCGTAACCGGATATATTTTGTTCTGGGTTAAATTCAATTGCCAAAATAGCAATATCCTGTATCTGTTGTCCCAGCAGTGGCTGGCAAAGTATAATAGTGTCCGCCAAAACATATATTTTGTTCTAGGGTGAAAGTCAATTGCCAAAGTAGCAATACCCTAATTCTGGTGTCCCAGCAGTAGCTGGCAGAAGTATAATAGTGTCCGCCAAAACATATATTTTGTTCTGGGGTGAAACTCAATTGCTAAAATAGAAATACCCTGAATCTGGTGTTCCAGAAGTTGCAGGACTATTTTAAACCGTCCGTAACCCTGAATTCGATGTCCCAGCAGTAGCTGGCAAAGTATAATAGTGTCCGCCAAAACATATATTTTGTTCTGGGGTGAAATTCGATTGCCAAAATAGCAATACCCTTAATCTGGTGTCCCAGCAGTGGCTGGCAAAGTATAATAGTGTCCGCCAAAACATATATTTTGTTCTAGGGGTGAAATTCAATTGCCAAAATAGCAATACCCTAATTCTGGTCTCCCAGCAGTGGCTGGCAAAGTATAATAGTGTCCGACAAAACATATATTTTGTTCTGGGGTCAAATTGAATTGCCAAAATAGCAATACCCTGAATCTGGTGAACCAGCAGTGGCTGGCAAAGTATAATAGTGTCCGCCAAAACATATATTTTGTTCTGGGGTGAAATTCAATTGTCAAAATTGCAATACCCTGAATCTGGTGTTCCAGCAGTTGCAGGCCTAGTTTAAATCTGCCTGTACCAGCGTATATTTTGTTCTGGGGTGAAATTCAATTGCAAAAATAGCAATACCCTGAATCTGGTGTTCCAGCACTGGCTGGTAAATTATAATAGTGTTCGCCAAAACATATATTTTGTTCTTGAGTGAAATTCACTTGCCAAAATAGCAATACCCTGAATCTGGTGTCCCAGCAGTGGCTTGCAAAGTATAATAGTGTCTGCCAAAACATATATTTTGTTCTGGGGTGAAATTCAATTGCCAAAATAGCAATACCCTGAATCTGGTGTTCCAGCTGTGGCTGGCAAATTATAATAGTGTCCTCCAAAACATATATTTTTTCTGGGTTGAAATTCAATTGCCAAAATAGCAATACCCTTAATCTGGTGTCCCAGTAGTGGCTGGCAAAGTATAATAGTGTCCACCAAAACATATATTTTGTTCTGGGGTGAAATTCAATTGTCAAAATAGCAATACCCTGAATCTGGTGTTCCAGCAGTGGCTGGCAAAGTATAATCAGTGTCCGCCAAAACATATATTTTGTTCTGGGGTGAAATTCAATTGCCAAAATAGCAATACCCTGAATTCTGGTGTCCCAGCAGTGGCTGGCAAAGTATAATAGTGTCCGCCAAAACATATATTTTGTTCTGGGGTGAAATTCACTTGCCAAAATAGCAATACCCTGAATCTGGTGATCGCAGCAGTGGCTGGCAAAGTATAATAGTGTCCGCCAAAATATATATTTTTTCTGGGGTGAAATTCAATTGCCAAAATAGCAATATTCTGAATTTGGTGTCCTAGCTGTGGCTGGCAAAGTATAATAGTGTCCTCCAAAACATATATTTTGTTCTGGGTTGAAATTCAATTGCCAAAATAGCAATATCCTCATTCTGGTGTCCCAAGCAGTGGCTGGCAAACTATAATTGTATCCGCCAAAACAATTATTTTGTTGTGGGGTGAAATTCACTTGCCAAAATAGCAATAATCTGAATCTGGTGTCCCAGAAGTGGCTGGCAAAGTATAATAGTGTCCTCCAAAACATATATTTTGTTCTGGGGTTAAATTCAATTGCCAAAATAGCAATACCCTTTATCTGGTGTCCCAGCAGTGGCTGGCAAAGTATAATAGTGTCCGCCAAAACATATATTTTGTTCTGGGGTGAAACTCAATTGCTAAAATAGAAATTCCCTGAATCTGGTGTTCCAGCAGTTGCAGGTCTAGTTTAAATCAGTCCGTAACCGGATATATTTTGTTCTGGGGTTAAATTCAATTGCCAAAATAGCAATATCCTGTATCTGTTGTCCCAGCAGTGGCTGGCAAAGTATAATAGTGTCCGCCAAAACATATATTTTGTTCTAGGGTGAAAGTCAATTGCCAAAGTAGCAATACCCTAATTCTGGTGTCCCAGCAGTAGCTGGCAAAGTATAATAGTGTCCGCCAAAACATATATTTTGTTCTGGGGTGAAACTCAATTGCTAAAATAGAAATACCCTGAATCTGGTGTTCCAGAAGTTGCAGGACTATTTTAAATCCGTCCGTAACCCTGAATTCGATGTCCCAGCAGTAGCTGGCAAAGTATAATAGTGTCCGCCAAAACATATATTTTGTTCTGGGGTGAAATTCGATTGCCAAAATAGCAATACCCTTAATCTGGTGTCCCAGCAGTGGCTGGCAAAGTATAATAGTGTCCGCCAAAACATATATTTTGTTCAGGGGTGAAATTCAATTGCCAAAATAGCAATACCCTAATTCTGGTCTCCCAGCAGTGGCTGGCAAAGTATAATAGTGTCCGACAAAACAAATATTTTGTTCTGGGGTCAAATTGAATTGCCAAAATAGCAATACCCTGAATTTGGTGAACCAGCAGTGGCTGGCAAAGTATAATAGTGTCCGCCAAAACATATATTTTGTTCTGGGGTGAAATTCAATTGTCAAAATTGCAATACCCTGAATCTGGTGTTCCAGCAGTTGCAGGCCTAGTTTAAATCTGCCTGTACCAGCGTATATTTTGTTCTGGGGTGAAATTCAATTGCAAAAATAGCAATACCCTTATTCTGGTGTTCCAGCACTGGCTGGTAAATTATAATAGTGTTCGCCAAAACATATATTTTGTTCTTGAGTGAAATTCACTTGCCAAAATAGCAATACCCTGAATCTGGTGTCCGAGCAGTGGCTTGCAAAGTATAATAGTGTCTGCCAAAACATATATTTTGTTCTGGGGTGAAATTCAATTGCCAAAATAGCAATACCCTGAATCTGGTGTTCAAGCTGTGGCTGGCAAATTATAATAGTGTCCTCCAAAACATATATTTTTTTCTGGGTTGAAATTCAATTGCCAAAATAGCAATACCCTTAATCTGGTGTCCCAGTAGTGGCTGGCAAAGTATAATAGTGTCCACCAAAACATATATTTTGTTCTGGGGTGAAATTCAATTGTAAAAATAGCAATACCCTGAATCTGGTGTTCCAGCAGTGGCTGGCAAAGTATAATAGTGTCCGCCAAAACATATATTTTGTTCAGGGGTGAAATTCAATTGCGAAAATAGAAATACCCTAATTCTGGTCTCCCAGCAGTGGCTGGCAAAGTATAATAGTGTCCGCCAAAACATATATTTTGTTCTGGGGTCAAATTCATTTGCCAAAATAGCAATACCCTGAATCTGGTGAACCAGCAGTGGCTGGCAAAGTATAATAGTGTCCGCCAAAACATATATTTTGTTCTGTGGTGAAACTCAATTGCTAAAATAGCAATACCCTGAATGTGCTGTTCCAGCAGTTGCAGGTCTAGTTTAAATCAGTCCGTAACCGGATATATTTTGTTCTGGGGTGAAATTCAATTGCCAAAATAACAATATCCTGCATCTGTTGTCCCAGCAGTGGCTGGCAAAGTATAATAGTGTCCGCCAAAACATATATTTTGTTCTAGGGTGAAAGTCAATTGCCAAAATAGCAATACCCTAATTCTGGTGTCCCAGCACCGGCTGGCAAAGTATAATAGTGTCCGCCAAAACATATATTTTGTTCTGGGGTGAAATTCAATTGCCAAAATAGCAATAACTTGAATTCGGTGTCCCAGCAGTGGCTGGCAAAGTATAATAGTGTCCGCCAAAACATATATTTTGTTCTGGGGTGAAACTCAATTGCTAAAATAGAAATACCCTGAATCTGGTGTTCCAGCAGTTGCAGGACTATTTTAAATCCGTCCGTAACCCTGAATTCGGTGTCCCAGCAGTGGCTGGCAAAGTATAATAGTGTCCGCCAAAACATATATTTTGTTCTGGGGTGAAATTCGATTGCCAAAATAGCAATACCCTAAATCTGGTGTCCCAGCAGTTGCTGGCAAAGTATAATAGTGTCCGCCAAAACATATATTTTGTTCAGTGGTGAAATTCAATTGCCAAAATAGCAATATTCTGAATTTGGTGTCCTAGCTGTGGCTGGCAAAGTATAATAGTGTCCTCCAAAAAATATATTTTGTTCTGGGTTGAAATTCAATTGCCAAAATAGCAATACTCTCAATCTGGTGTCCCAGCAGTGGCTGAAAAAGTATAATAGTGTCCGCCAAAAGATATTCGGTGTTCTGGGGTGAAATTCATTTGGCAAAATAGCATTACACTAAATCTGGTGTCCCAAGCAGTGGCTGGCAAACTATAATTGTATGCGCCAAAACAATTATTTTGTTGTGGGGTGAAATTCACTTGCCAAAATAGCAATAACCTGAATCTGGTGTCCCAGAAGTGGCTGGCAAAGTATAATAGTGTCCGCCAAAACATATATTTTGTTCTGGGGTGAAATTCAATTGCCAAAATAGCAATACCCTTTATCTGGTGTCCCAGCAGTGGCTGGCAAAGTATAATAGTGTCCGTAAAAACATATATTTTGTTCTGGGGTGAAACTGAATTGCTAAAATAGAAATACCCTAAATCTGGTGTTCCAGCAGTTGCAGGACTATTTTAAATCCGTCCGTAACAGGTTATATTTTGTTCTGGGGTGAAATTCGATTGCCAAAATAGCAATACCCTTAATCTGGTGTCCCAGCAGTGGCTGGCAAAGTATAATAGTGTCCGCCAAAACATATATTTTGTTCAGGGGTGAAATTCAATTGCCAAAATAGCAATACCCTAATTCTGGTCTCCCAGCAGTGGCTGGCAAAGTATAATTGTGTCCGCCAAAACATATATTTTGTTCTGGGGTCAAATTGAATTGCCAAAATAGCAATACCCTGAATCTGGTGAACCAGCAGTGGCTGGCAAAGTATAATAGTGTCCGCCAAAACATATATTTTGTTCTGGGGTGAAATTCAATTGCCAAAATAGCAATACCCTGAATCTGGTGTCCCAGCAGTGGCTGGCAAAGTATAATAGTGTCCGCCAAAACATATATTTTGTTCTGGGGTGAAACTCAATTGCTAAAATAGAAATACCCTGAATCTGGTGTCCCAGCAGTGGCTGGCAAAGTATAATAGTGTCCTCCAAAACATATATTTTGTTCTGGGGTGAAATTCAATTGCTAAAATAGCAATACACTGAATGTGGTGTTCCAGCAGTTGCAGGTCTAGTTTAAATCAGTCCGTAACCGGATATATTTTGTTCTGGGGTGAAATTCAATTGCCAAAATAGCAATATCCTGTATCTGTTGTCCCAGCAGTGGCTGGCAAAGTATAATAGTGTCCGCCAAAACATATATTTTGTTCTAGGGTGAAAGTCAATTGCCAAAATAGCAATACCCTAATTCTGGTGTCCCAGCACCGGCTGGCAAAGTATAATAGTGTCCGCCAAAACATATATTTTGTTCTGGGGTGAAATTCAATTGCCAAAATAGCAATACCCTGAATACGGTGTCCCAGCAGTGGCTGGCAAAGTATAATAGTGTCCGCCAAAACATGTATTTTGTTCAGGGGTGAAATTCAATTGCCAAAATAGCAATACCCTAATTCTGGTCTCCCAGCAGTGGCTGGCAAAGTATAATAGTGTCCGCCAAAACATATATTTTGTTCTGGGGTCAAATTGAATTGCCAAAATAGCAATACCCTGAATCTGGTGAACTAGCAGTGGCTGGCAAAGTATAATAGTGTCCGCCAAAACATATATTTTGTTCTGGGGTGAAATTCAATTGTCAAAATAGCAATACCCTGAATCTGGTGTTCCAGCAGTTGCAGGCCTAGTTTAAATCTGCCTGTACCAGCGTATATTTTGTTCTGGGGTGAAATTCAATTGCAAAAATACCAATACCCTGAATCTGGTGTTCCAGCACTGGCTGGTAAATTATAATAGTGTTCGCCAAAACATATATTTTGTTCTTGAGTGAAATTCACTTGCCAAAATAGCAATACCCTGAATCTGGTGTCCCAGCAGTGGCTTGCAAAGTATAATAGTGTCTGCCAAAACATATATTTTGTTCTGGGGTGAAATTCAATTGCCAAAATAGCAATACCCTGAATCTGGTGTTCCAGCTGTGGCTGGCAAATTATAATAGTGTCCTCCAAAACATATATATTTTTCTGGGTTGAAATTCAATTGCCAAAATAGCAATACCCTTAATCTGGTGAACCAGCAGTGGCTGGCAAAGTATAATAGTGTCCGCCAAAACATATATTTTGTTCTGGGGTGAAATTCAATTGCCAAAATAGCAATACCCTTAATCTGGTGAACCAGCAGTGGCTGGCAAAGAATAATAGTGTACGCCAAAACATATATTTTGTTCTGGGGTGAAATTCAATTGCCAAAATACCAATACCCTGAATCTGGTGTAACAGCACTGGCTGGCAAAGTATAATAGTGTCCGCCAAAACATATATTTTTTTCTGGGGTGAAACTCAATTGCTAAAATAGCAATACCCTGAATCTTGTGTTCCAGCAGTTGCAGGCCTAGTTTAATTCAGTCCGTAACTGGGTATATTTTGTTCTGGGGTGAAATTCAATTGCAAAAATAGCAATACCCTGAATCTGGTGTCCCAGCACTGGCTGGTAAATTATAATAGTTTTCGCCAAAACATATATTTTGTTCTGGAGTGAAATTCACTTGCCAAAATAGCAATACCCTGAATCTGGTGTCCCAGCAGTGGATTGCAAAGTATAATAGTGTCTGCCAAAACATATATTTTGTTCTGGGGTGAAATTCAATTGCCAAAATAGCAATACCCTGAATTTGGTGTCCCAGCTGTGGCTGGCAATTTATAATGGTGTCCTCCAAAACATATATTTTTTCTGGGTTGAAATTCAATTGCCAAAATAGCAATACCCTAAATCTGGTGTCCCAGTAGTGGCTGGCAAAGTATAATAGTGTCCACCAAAACATATATTTTGTTCTGGGGTGAAATTCAATTGTCAAAATAGCAATACCCTGAATCTGGTGTTCCAGCAGTTGCAGGCCTAGTTTAAATCTGTCTGTACCAGCGTATATTTTGTTCTGGGGTGAAATTCAATTGCCAAAATAGCAATACCCTGAATCTGGTGTCCCAGCAGTGGCTGGCAAAGTATAATAGTGTCCGCCAAAACATATATTTTGTTCTGGGGTGAAATTCACTTGCCAAAATAGCAATACCCTGAATCTGGTGTCGCAGCAGTGGCTGGCAAAGTATAATAGTGTCCGCCAAAATATATATTTTTTCTGGGGTGAAATTCAATTGCCAAAATAGCAATATTCTGAATTTGGTGTCCTAGCTGTGGCTGGCAAAGTATAATAGTGTCCTCCAAAACATATATTTTGTTCTGGGTTGAAATTCAATTGCCAAAATAGCAATACCCTCATTCTGGTGTCCCAAGCAGTGGCTGGCAAACTATAATTGTATCCGCCAAAACAATTATTTTGTTGTGGGGTGAAATTCACTTGCCAAAATAGCAATAATCTGAATCTGGTGTCCCAGAAGTGGCTGGCAAAGTATAATAGTGTCCTCCAAAACATATATTTTGTTCTGGGGTTAAATTCAATTGCCAAAATAGCAATACCCTTTATCTGGTGTCCCAGCAGTGGCTGGCAAAGTATAATAGTGTCCGCCAAAACATATATTTTGTTCTGGGGTGAAACTCAATTGCTAAAATAGAAATTCCCTGAATCTGGTGTTCCAGCAGTTGCAGGTCTAGTTTAAATCAGTCCGTAACCGGATATATTTTGTTCTGGGGTTAAATTCAATTGCCAAAATAGCAATATCCTGTATCTGTTGTCCCAGCAGTGGCTGGCAAAGTATAATAGTGTCCGCCAAAACATATATTTTGTTCTAGGGTGAAAGTCAATTGCCAAAGTAGCAATACCCTAATTCTGGTGTCCCAGCACTGGCTGGCAAAGTATAATAGTGTCCGCCAAAACATATATTTTGTTCTGGGGTGAAATTCAATTGCCAAAATAGCAATACCCTGAATCTCGGTGTCCCAGCAGTGGCTGGCAAAGTATAATAGTGTCCGCCAAAACATATATTTTGTTCTGGGGTGAAATTCAATTGCCAAAATAGCAATACCCTGAATCTGGTGTTCCAGCAGTTGCAGGACTAGTTTAAACGTCCGTAACCCTGATCGTGTAGCAGTGCGGAAGTATAATAGTCGCAAAACATATATTTTGTTCTGGGGTGAAATTCAATTGCCAAAATAGCAATACCCTGAATCTGGTGTCCCAGCAGTGGCTGGCAAAGTATAATAGTGTCCGCCAAAACATATATTTTGTTCTGGGGTGAAATTCAATTGCCAAAATAGCAATACCCTGAATTCTGGTGTCCCAGCAGTGGCTGGCAAAGTATAATAGTGTCCGCCAAAACATATATTTTGTTCTGGGGTCGAAATTCAATTGCCAAAATAGCAATACCCTGAATCTGGTGTACCTAGCAGTGGCTGGCAAAGTATAATAGTGTCCGCCAAAACATATATTTTGTTCTGGGGTGAAATTCAATTGTCAAAATAGCAATACCCTGAATCTGGTGTTCCAGCAGTTGCAGGCCTAGTTTAAATCTGTCTGTACCAGCGTATATTTTGTTCTGGGGTGAAATTCAATTGCAAAAATAGCAATACCCTGAATCTGGTGTTCCAGCACTGGCTGGCAAAGTATAATAGTGTCCGCCAAAACATATATTTTGTTCTTGGGTGAAATTCACTTGCCAAAATAGCAATACCCTGAATCTGGTGTCGCAGCAGTGGCTGGCAAAGTATAATAGTGTCCGCCAAAACATATATTTTGTTCTGGGGTGAAATTCAATTGCCAAAATAGCAATATCCTGAATTTGGTGTTCTAGCTGTGGCTGGCAAAGTATAATAGTGTCCTCCAAAACATATATTTTGTTCTGGGTTGAAATTCAATTGCCAAAATAGCAATACCCTCATTCTGGTGTCCCAAGCAGTGGCTGGCAAACTATAATTGTATCCGCCAAAACAATATATTTTGTTGTGGGGTGAAATTCACTTGCCAAAATAGCAATACTCTGAATCTGGTGTCCCAGAAGTGGCTGGCAAAGTATAATAGTGTCCTCCAAAACATATATTTTGTTCTGGGGTTAAATTCAATTGCCAAAATAGCAATACCCTTTATCTGGTGTCCCAGCAGTGGCTGGCAAAGTATAATAGTGTCCGCCAAAACATATATTTTGTTCTGGGGTGAAACTCAATTGCTAAAATAGAAATTCCCTGAATCTGGTGTTCCAGCAGTTGCAGGTCTAGTTTAAATCAGTCCGTAACCGGATATATTTTGTTCTGGGGTTAAATTCAATTGCCAAAATAGCAATATCCTGTATCTGTTGTCCCAGCAGTGGCTGGCAAAATATAATAGTGTCCGCCAAAACATATATTTTGTTCTAGGGTGAAAGTCAATTGCCAAAGTAGCAATACCCTAATTCTGGTGTCCCAGCACCGGCTGGCAAAGTATAATAGTGTCCGCCAAAACATATATTTTGTTCTGGGGTGAAATTCAATTGCCAAAATAGCAATACCCTGAATTCGGTGTCCCAGCAGTAGCTGGCAAAGTATAATAGTGTCCGCCAAAACATATATTTTGTTCTGGGGTGAAACTCAATTGTTAAAATAGAAATGCCCTGAATCTGGTGTTCCAGAAGTTGCAGGACTATTTTAAATCCGTCCGTAACCCTGAATTCGGTGTCCCAGCAGTGGCTGGCAAAGTATAATAGTGTTCGCCAAAACATATATTTTGTTCTGGGGTGAAATTCGATTGCCAAAATAGCAATACCCTTAATCTGGTGTCCCAGCAGTGGCTGGCAAAGTATAATAGTGTCCGCCAAAACATATATTTTGTTCAGGGGTGAAATTCAATTGCCAAAATAGCAATACCCTAATTCTGGTCTCCCAGCAGTGGCTGGCAAAGTATAATAGTGTCCGCCAAAACAAATATTTTGTTCTGGGGTCAAATTGAATTGCCAAAATAGCAATACCCTGAATTTGGTGAACCAGCAGTGGCTGGCAAAGTATAATAGTGTCCGCCAAAACATATATTTTGTTCTGGGGTGAAATTCAATTGTCAAAATTGCAATACCCTGAATCTGGTGTTCCAGCAGTTGCAGGCCTAGTTTAAATCTGCCTGTACCAGCGTATATTTTGTTCTGGGGTGAAATTCAATTGCAAAAATAGCAATACCCTTATTCTGGTGTTCCAGCACTGGCTGGTAAATTATAATAGTGTTCGCCAAAACATATATTTTGTTCTTGAGTGAAATTCACTTGCCAAAATAGCAATACCCTGAATCTGGTGTCCGAGCAGTGGCTTGCAAAGTATAATAGTGTCTGCCAAAACATATATTTTGTTCTGGGGTGAAATTCAATTGCCAAAATAGCAATACCCTGAATCTGGTGTTCAAGCTGTTGCTGGCAAATTATAATAGTGTCCTCCAAAACATATATTTTTTTCTGGGTTGAAATTCAATTGCCAAAATAGCAATACCCTTAATCTGGTGTCCCAGTAGTGGCTGGCAAAGTATAATAGTGTCCACCAAAACATATATTTTGTTCTGGGGTGAAATTCAATTGTCAAAATAGCAATACCCTGAATCTGGTGTTCCAGCAGTGGCTGGCAAAGTATAATAGTGTCCAACAAAACATATATTTTGTTCTGGGGTGAAATTCAATTGTCAAAATAGCAATACCCTTAATCTGGTGTCCCAGCAGTGGCTGGCAAAGTATAATAGTGTCCGCCAAAACATATATTTTGTTCAGGGGTGAAATTCAATTGCCAAAATAGCAATACCCTAATTCTGGTCTCCCAGCAGTGGCTGGCAAAGTATAATCATGTCCGCCAAAACATATATTTTGTTCTGGGGTCAAATTCAATTGCCAAAATAGCAATACCCTGAATCTGGTGAACCAGCAGTGGCTGGCAAAGTATAATAGTGTCCGCCAAACCATATATTTTGTTCTGGGGTGAAATTCAATTGGCAAAATAGCAATACCCTGAATCTGGTGTCACAGCACTGGCTGGCAAAGTATAATAGTGTCCGCCAAAACATATATTTTGTTCTGGGGTGAAACTCAATTGCTAAAATAGCAATACCCTGAATCTGGTGTCCCAGCACTGGCTGGTAAATTATAATAGTTTTCGCCAAAACATATATTTTGTTCTGGAGTGAAATACACTTGCCAAAATAGCAATACCCTGAATCTGGTGTCACAGCACTGGCTGGCAAAGTATAATAGTGTCCGCCAAAACATATATTTTGTTCTGGGGTGAAATTCAATTGCCAAAATAGCAATATTCTGAATTTGGTGTCCTAGCTGTGGCTGGCAAAGTATAATAGTGTCCTACAAAACATATATTTTGTTCTGGGTTGAAATTCAATTGCCAAAATAGCAATACCCTCAATCTGGTGTCCCAGCAGTGGCTGAAAAAGTATAATAGTGTCCGCCAAAAGATATATTTTGTTCTGGGGTGAAATTCATTTGCCAAAATAGCATTACCCTAAATCTGGTGTCCCAAGCAGTGGCTGTTAAACTATAATTGTATCCGCCAAAACAATTATTTTGTTGTGGGGTGAAATTCACTTGCCAAAATAGCAATAACCTGAATCTGGTGTCCCAGAAGTGGCTGGCAAAGTATAATAGTGTCCGCCAAAACATATATTTTGTTCTGGGGTGAAATTCAATTGCCAAAATAGCAATACCCTTTATCTGGTGTCCCAGCAGTGGCTGGCAAAGTATAATAGTGTCCGCCAAAACATATATTTTGTTCTGGGGTGAAACTCAATTGCTAAAATAGAAATACCCTGAATCTGGTGTTCCAGCAGTTGCAGGACTATTTTAAATCCGTCCGTAACAGGTTATATTTTGTTCTGGGGTGAAATTCGATTGCCAAAATAGCAATACCCTTAATCTGGTGTCCCAGCAGTGGCTGGCAAAGTATAATAGTGTCCGCCAAAACATATATTTTGTTCAGGGGTGAAATTCAATTGCTAAAATAGCAATACCCTGAATGTGGTGTTCCAGCAGTTGCAGGTCTAGTTTAAAACAGTCCGTAACCGGATATATTTTGTTCTGGGGTGAAATTCAATTGCCAAAATAGCAATATCCTGTATCTGTTGTCCCAGCAGTGGCTGGCAAAGTATAATAGTGTCCGCCAAAACATATATTTTGTTCTGGGGTGAAAGTCAATTGCCAAAATAGCAATACCCTAATTCTAGTGTCCCAGCACCGGCTGGCAAAGTATAATAGTGTCCGCTAAAACATATATTTTGTTCTGGGGTGAAATTCAATTGCCAAAATAGCAATACCCTGAATTCGGTGTCCCAGCAGTGGCTGGCAAAGTATAATAGTGTCCGCCAAAACATATATTTTGTTCTGGGGTGAAACTCAATTGCTAAAATAGAAATACCCTGAATCTGGTGTTCCAGCAGTTGCAGGACTATTTTAAATCCGTCCGTAACAGGTTATATTTTGTTCTGGGGTGAAATTTTATTGCCAAAATAGCAATACCCTTAATCTGGTGTCCCAGCAGTGGCTGGCAAAGTATAATAGTGTCCGCCAAAACATATATTTTGTTCTGGGGTGAAATTCAATTGCCAAAATAGCAATACCCTAATTCTGTTCTCCCAGCAGTGGCTGGCAAAGTATAATTGTGTCCGCCAAAACATATATTTTGTTCTGGGGTCAAATTGAATTGCCAAAATAGCAATACCCTGAATCTTGTGAACCAGCAGTGGCTGGCAAAGTATAATAGTGTCCGCCAAAACATATATTTTGTTCTGGGGTGAAATTCAATTGCCAAAATAGCAATACCCTGAATCTGGTGTCCCAGCAGTGGCTGGCAAAGTATGATAGTGTCCGCCAAAACATATATTTTGTTCTGGGGTGAAACTCAATTGCTAAAATAGCAATACCCTGAATCTGGTGTCCCAGCAGTGGCTGGCAAAGTATAATAGTGTCCGCCAAAACATATATTTTGTTCAGGGGTGAAATTCAATTGCTAAAATAGCAATACCCTGAATGTGGTGTTCCAGTAGTAGCAGGTCTAGTTTAAATCAGTCGTTAACCGGATATATTTTGTTCTGGGGTGAAATTCAATTGCCAAAATAGCAATATCCTGTATCTGTTGTCCCAGCAGTGGCTGGCAAAGTATAATAGTGTCCGCCAAAACATATATTTTGTTCTGGGGTGAAAGTCAATTGCCAAAATAGCAATACCCTAATTCTGGTGTCCCAGCACCGGCTGGCAAAGTATAATAGTGTCCGCCAAAACATATATTTTGTTCTGGGGTTAAATTCAATTGCCAAAATAGCAATACCCTGAATTCGGTGTCCCAGCAGTGGCTGGCAAAGTATAATAGTTTCCGCCAAAACATATATTTTGTTCTGGGGTGAAATTCAATTGCCAAAATAGCCATACCCTTAATCTGGTGTCACAGCACTGGATGGCAAAGAATAATAGTGTCCGCCAAAACATATATTTTGTTCTGGGGTGAAACTCAATTGCTAAAATAGCAATACCCTGAATCTGTTGTTCCAACAGTTGCAGGCATAGTTTAAATCAGTCCGTAACAGGGTATATTTTGTTCTGGTGTGAAATTCACTTGCCAAATTAGCAATACCCTGAATCTTGTGTCCCAGCAGTGGCAGGCAAAGTATAATAGTGTCCGCCAAAACACATATTTTGTTCTGGGGTGAAATTCAATTGCCAAAATAGCAATACCCTGAATCTGGTGTCCCAGCAGTGCCTCGCAAAGTATAATAATAACATAGTAACATAGTATATAAGACCGAAAAAAGACATTTGTCCATCCAGTTCGGCCTTTTTCCTACAAGTTGATCCAGAGTAAGGCAACAAAAACCTGTGAGGCAGAAGCCAATTTTCCCCACTTAATGGGAAAAAAATTCCTTCTTGACTCCAATCTGGCAATCAGAATAACTCCCTGGATCAACGATCCCTCTCTAGTAGCTGTAGCCTGTAATATTATTACACTCCAGAAATACATCCAGTCCCCTCTTGAATTCCTTTATTGTACTCACCATCACCACCTCCTCAGGCAGAGAG
>CM065592.1:309312597-309341691 GCA_033119425.1 Bufotes viridis
ATATATGTTTTGGTGGACACTATTATACTTTGCCAGCCACTGCTGGAACACCAGATTCAGGGTATTGCTATTTTGACAATTGAATTTCACCCCAGAACAAAATATATGTTTTGGTGGACACTATTATATTTTGCCAGCCACTACTGGGACACCAGATTAAGGGTATTGCTATTTTGGCAATTGAATTTCAACCCAGAACAAATATATGTTTTGGAGGACACTATTATAATTTGCCAGCCACAGCTGGAACACCAGATTCAGGGTATTGCTATTTTGGCAATTGAATTTCACCCAGAACAAAATATATGTTTTGGCGGACACTATTATATCTTGGCCTGCACACTGCTGGGACACCAGATTTAGGGTATTGCTATTTTGGCAAGTGAATTTCACTCCAAGAACAAAATATATGTTTTGGCGAACACTATTATAATTTACCAGCCAGTGCTGGAACACCAGATTCAGGGTATTACTATTTTGGCAATTGAATTTCACCCCAGAACAAAATATACGCTGGTACAGGCAGATTTGAACTAGGCCTGCAACTGCTGGAACACCAGATTCAGGGTAATGCTATTTTGACAATTTAATTCTCACCCCAGAACAAAATATATGTTTTGGCGGACACTATTATACTTTGCCAGCCACTGCTGGATCACCAGATTCAGGGTATTGCTATTTTGGCAATTCAATTTCGACCCCAGAACAAAATATATGTTTTGTCGGACACTATTATACTTTGCCAGCCACTGCTGGGAGACCAGAATTAGGGTATTGCTATTTTGGCAATTGAATTTCACCCCAGAACAAAATATATGTTTTGCGGACACTATTATACTTTGCCAGCCACTAGCTGGAGACACCAGATTCAGGGTATTGCTATTTTGGCAATTGAATTTTCACCCCAGAACAAAATATACCTGTTAAGGACGGCTTTAAAATAGTCCTGCAACTGCTGGAACACCAGATTCAGGGTATTGCTATTTTAGCAATTGAGTTTCACCCCAGAACAAAATATATGTTTTGGCGGAAACTATTATACTTGCCAGCCACTGCTGGGACACCGAATTCAGGGTATTGCTATTTTGGCAATTGAATTTCACCCCAGAACAAAATATATGTTTTGACGGCCACTATGATATCTTGACCTGCAATAGCTGGGACACCAGAATTCAGGGTATTGCTATTTTGGCAATTGACTTTCACCCTAGAACAAAATATATGTTTTGGCGGACACTATTATACTTTGCCATGCCACTGCTGGAACACCAGATTCAGGGTATTGCTATTTTTACAATTGAATTTCACCCCAGAACAAAATATATGTTTTGGTGGACACTATTATATCTTGGCCTGCAACTAGCTGGGACACCAGATTCAGGGTATTGCTATTTTGGCAATTGAATTTCAACCCAAGAAAATATATGTTTTGGAGGACACTATTATAATTTGCCAGCCACAGCTGGGACTCCAGATTCAGGGTATTGCTATTTTGGCAATTGAATTTCACCCCAGAACAAAATATATGTTTTGGCGGACACTATTATATCTTTGCCAGCCAGTGCTGGGACACCATGATTATGGGTATTGCTATTTTGGCAATCGTATTTCACCCCAGAACAAAATATACCCTGTTACGGACTGATTTAAACTTAGTCCTGCAACTGCTGGAACACCAGATTCAGGGTATTTCTATTTTAGCAATTGAATTTCACCCCAGAACAAAATATATGTTTTGGCGGACACTATTATACTTTGCCAGCCACTACTGAGACACCAGATTCATGTTATTGCTATTTTGGCAAGTGAATTTCACCCCACAACAAAATATATGTTTTGGCGGACACTATTATACTTTGCCAGCCACTGCTGGTTCACCAGATTCAGGGTATTGCTATTTTGGCAATTGAATTTGACCCCAGAACAAAATATATGTTTTGGCGGACACTGATTATACTTTTGCCAGCCACTGCTGGGAGACCAGAATTAGGGTATTGCTATTTTGGCAATTGAATTTCACCCCAGAACAAAATATATGTTTTGGCGGACACTATTATACTTTGCCAGCCACTGCTGGGACACTCAGATTAAGGGTATTGCTATTTTGACAATTGAATTTCACCCCAGAACAAAATATATGTTTTGGCGGACACTATTATACTTTGCCAGCCACTAGCTGAGACACCAGATTCATGTTATTGCTATTTTGGCAAGTGAATTTCACCCCACAACAAAATATATGTTTTGGCGGACACTATTATACTTTGCCAGCCACTGCTGGGTCACCAGATTCAGGGTATTGCTATTTTGGCAATTGAATTTGACCCCAGAACAAAATATATGTTTTGGCGGACACTGATTATACTTTGCCAGCCACTGCTGGGAGACCAGAATTAGGGTATTGCTATTTTGGCAATTGAATTTCACCCCTGAACAAAATATATGTTTTGGCGGACACTATTATACTTTGCCAGCCACTGCTGGGACACCAGATTAAGGGTATTGCTATTTTGACAATTGAATTTCACCCCAGAACAAAATATATGTTTTGGTGGACACTATTATACTTTGACAGCCACTGCTGGAACACCAGATTCAGGGTATTGCTATTTTGACAATTGAATTTCACCCCAGAACAAAATATATGTTTTGGTGGACACTATTATATTTTGCCAGCCACTACTGGGACACCAGATTAAGGGTATTGCTATTTTGGCAATTGAATTTCAACCCAGAACAAAATATATGTTTTGCGGACACTATTATAATTTGCCAGCCACAGCTGGAACACCAGATTCAGGGTATTGCTATTTTGGCAATTGAATTTCACCCCAGAACAAAATATATGTTTTGGCAGACACTATTATACTTTGCAAGCCACTGCTGGGACACCAGATTCAGGGTATTGCTATTTTGGCAAGTGAATTTCACTCAAGAACAAAATATATGTTTTGGCGAACACTATTATAATTTACCAGCCAGTGCTGGAACACCAGATTCAGGGTATTACTATTTTGGCAATTGAATTTCACCCCAGAACAAAATATACGCTGGTACAGGCAGATTTAAACTAGGCCTGCAACTGCTGGAACACCAGATTCAGGGTATTGCTATTTTGACAATTGAATTTCACCCCAGAACAAAATATATGTTTTGGCGGACACTATTATACTTTGCCAGCCACTGCTGGTTCACCAGATTCAGGGTATTGCTATTTTGGCAATTCAATTTCACCACAGAACAAAATATATGTTTTGGCGGACACTATTATACTTTGCCAGCCACTGCTGGGAGACCAGAATTAGGGTATTGCTATTTTGGCAATTGAATTTCACCCCTGAACAAAATATATGTTTTGGCGGACACTATTATACTTTGCCAGCCACTGCTGGGACACCAGATTAAGGGTATTGCTATTTTGGCAATCGAATTTCACCCCAGAACAAAATATAACCTGTTACGGACGGATTTAAAATAGTCCTGCAACTGCTGGAACACCAGATTCAGTGTATTTCTATTTTAGCAATTGACTTTCACCCCAGAACAAAATATATGTTTTGGCGGACACTATTATACTTTGCCAGCCACTGCTGGGACACCGAATTCAGGGTATTGCTATTTTGGCAATTGAATTTCACCCCAGAACAAAATATATGTTTTGGCGGACACTATTATACTTTGCCAGCAGGTGCTGGGACACCAGAATTAGGGTATTGCTATTTTGGCAATTGACTTTCACCCTAGAACAAAATATATGTTTTGGCGGACACTATTATACTTTGCCAGCCACTGCTGGGACACCAGATTCAGTGTATTGCTATTATGGCAAGTGAATTTCACCCCAGAACAAAATATATGTTTTGGCGGACACTATTATACTTTGTCAGCCACTGCTGGGGCACCAGATTCAGGGTATTGCTATTTTGGCAATTGAATTTCACCCCAGAACAAAATATACGCTGTTACAGACAGATTTAAACTAGGCCTGCAACTGCTGGAACACCAGATTCAGGGTATTGCTATTTTGACAATTGAATTTCACCCCAGAATAAAATATATGTTTTGTTGGACACTATTATACTTTGCCAGCCACTAGCTGGGACACCAGATTAAGGGTATTGCTATTTTGGCAATTGAATTTCAACCCAGAACAAAATATATGTTTTGGATGACACTATTATAATTTGCCAGCCACAGCTGTGACACCAAATTCAGGGTATTGCTATTTTGGCAATTGAATTTCACCTCAGAACAGAATATATGTTTTGGCAGACACTATTGTACTTTGCCAGCCACTGCTGGGACACCAGATTCAGGGTATTGCTATTTTGTCAATTGAATTTCACCCCAGAACCAAAATATATGTTTTGGCGGACAACATTATACTTTGCCAGCCACTGCTGGGACACCAGATTCAGAGTATTGCTATTTTGGCAATTGAATTTCACCCAAGAACAAAATATTTGTTTTGGTGGACACTATTATACTTTGCCAGCCACTGCTGGGACACCAGATTAAGGGTATTGCTATTTTGGCAATCGAATTTCACCCCAGAACAAAATATAACCTGTTACGGACGGATTTAAACTAGTCCTGCAACTGCTGGAACACCAGATTCAGGGTATTTCTATTTTAGCAATTGAGTTTCACCCCAGAACAAAATATATGTTTTGGCGGACACTATTATACTTTGCCAGCCACTGCTGGGACACCAGATTCAGGGTATTGCTATTTTGGCAATTGAATTTCACCCTAGAACAAAATATATGTTTTGGCGGACACTATTATACTTTGCCAGCCGATGCTGGGACACCAGAATTAGTGTATTGCTATTTTGGCAATTGACTTTCACCCCAGAACAAATTATATGTTTTGGCGGACACTATTATACTTTGCCAGCCACTGCTGGGACACCAGATACAGGATATTGCTATTTTGGCAATTGAATTTCACCCCAGAACAAAATATATCCGTTTTACGGACACTGATTTAAACTTAGACCTGCAACTGCTGGAACACCACATTCAGGGTATTGCTATTTTAGCAATTGAATTTCACCCCAGAACAAAATATATGTTTTGGCGGACACTATTATACTTTGCCAGCCACTGCTGGGACACCAGATTCAGGGTATTGCTATTTTGGCAATTGAATTTCACCCCAGAACAAAATATATGTTTTGGCGGACACTATTATACTTTGCCAGCCACTGCTGGGACACCAGATTCAGGGTATTGCTATTTTGGCAATTGAATTTCACCCCAGAACAAAATATATGTTTTGGCGGACATTATTATACTTTGCCAGCCACTGCTGGGACACCAGATTCAGGGTATTTCTATTTTTTCAATTGAATTTCAACCCAGAACAAAATATATGTTTTGGAGGACACTATTATACTTTGCCAGCCACTGCTGGGACACCAGATTCAGAGTATTGCTATTTTGGCAATTCAATTTCACCCCAGAACAAAATATTTGTTTTGGCGGACACTATTATACTTTGCCAGCCACTGCTGGGAGACCAGATTCAGGGTATTGCTATTTTGGCAAGTGAATTTCACCCCATAACAAAATAATTGTTTTGGCGGATACAATTATAGTTTGCCAGCCACGGCTGGGACACCAGATTTAGGGTAATGCTATTTTGGCAATTGAATTTCACCCCAGAACAAAATATATCTTTTGGCGGACACTATTATACTTTGCCAGCCACTGCTGGGACACCAGATTGAGGGTATTGCTATTTTGGCAATTGAATTTCAACCCAGAGCAAAATATATGTTTTGGAGGACACTATTATACTTTGCCAGCCACAGCTAGGACACCAAATTCAGAATTTTGCTATTTTGGCAATTGAATTTCACCCCAGAACAAAATATATGTTTTGGCGGACACTATTATACTTTGCCAGCCACTGCTGGGACACCAGATTCAGGGTATTGCTATTTTGGCAAGTGAATTTCACCCCAGAACAAAATATATGGTTTGGCGGACACTATTATACTTTGTCAGCCACTGCTGGGGCACCAGATTCAGGGTATTGCTATTTTGGCAATTAAATTTCACCCCAGAACAAAATATACGCTGTTACAGACAGATTTAAACTAGGCCTGCAACTGCTAGAACACCAGATTCAGGGTATTGCTATTTTGACAATTGAATTTCACCACAGAATAAATTACATGTTTTGTTGGACACTATTATACTTTGCCAGCCACTACTGGGACACCAGATTAAGGGTATTGCTATTTTGGCAATTGAATTTCAACCCAGAAAAAAAAAATATGTTTTGGAGGACACTATTATAATTTGCCAGCCACTGCTGGGACACCAGATTCAGAGTATTGCTATTTTGGCAATTCAATTTCACCCCAGAACAAAATATTTGTTTTGGCGAACACTATTATACTTTGCCAGCCACTGCTGGGACACCAGATTCAGGGTATTGCTATTTTGGCAAGTGAATTTCACCCCAGAAAAAAATATACCGTATACAGACAGATTTAAACTAGGACTGCAACTGCTGGAACACCAGATTCAGGGTATTGCTATTCTGACAATTGAATTTCACCCCAGAACAAAACATATGTTTTGCTGGACACTATTATACTTTGCCAGCCACTGCTGGGACACCAGATTAAGGGTATTGCTATTTTGGCAAGTGGATTTAACCCCAGAACAAAATATATGTTTTGGCTGACACTATTATACTTTGCCAGCCATTGCTGGGAAACCAGATTCAGGGAATTGCTATTTTGGCAATTGAATTTCACCCCAGAACAAAATATATGTTTTGGCTTACACTATTACACTATGCCAGCCACTGCTGGGACACCAGATTCATGGTATTGCTATTTTGGCAAGTGAATTTCACCCCAGAACAAAATATGTATTTTGGCGGACACTATTATTCTTTGCCAGCCACTGCTGGGGCACCAGATTCAGGGTATTGCTATTTTGGCAATTGAATTTCACCCCAGAACAAAATATACCCTGTTACGGACTGATTTAAACTAGGCCTGCAACTGCTGGAACTCCAGATTCAGGGTATTGCTATTTTAGCATTTGGGTTTCACCCCAGAACAAAATATATGTTTTGGCGGACATGATTATACTTTGCCAGCCACTACTGGGACACCAGATTCAGGGTATTGCTATTTTGGCAAGTGAATTTCACCCCAGAACAAAATATACGTTTTGGCTGACACTGTTATACTTTGCCAGCCACTGCTGGGACACCAGATTCAGGGTATTGCTATTTTGGGAAGTGAATTTCACCCCAGAACAAAATATGTATTTTGGCGGACACTATTATACTTTGCCAGCCACTGCTGGGACACCAGATTCAGGGTATTGCTATTTTGGCAATTGAATTTCACCCCAGAACAAAATATATGTTTTCGCGGACACTATTATACTTTGCCAGCCACTGCTGGGACACCAGATTTAGGGTATTGCTATTTTGGCAATTGCATTTCACCCCAGAACAAAATATATGTTTTGGCGGACACTATCATACTTTGCCAGCCACTGCTGGGACACCAGATTCAGGATATTGCTATTTTGGCAATTCAATTTCACCCCAGAACAAAATATATGTTTTTGCGGACACGATTATACTTTGCCAGCCACTGCTGGGACAACAGATTCAGGGTATTGCTATTTTGGCAAGTGAATTTCACTCCAGAACAAAATATATGTTTTGGCGGACACTATTATACTTTGCCAGCCAGTGCTGGGACACCTGATTCAGGGTATCGCTATTTTGGCAAGTGAATTTCACCCCATAACAAAATATATGTTTTGGCGGACACTATTATACTTTGCCAGCCACTGCTAGGACACCACATTCAGGGTATTGCTATTTTGGCAAGTGAATTTCACACTAGAACAAAATATATGTTTTGGTGGACACTATTATACTTTGCCAGCCACTGCTGGGACACCAGATTCAGGGCATTGCTATTTTGGCAAGTGAATTTCACCCCAGAACAAAATATATGTTTTGGCTGACACTATTATACTTTGCCAGCCACTGCTGGGACACCAGATTCAGTGTATTTCTATTTTGGCAAGTGAATTTCAGCCCAGAACAAAATATGTATTTTG
Source organism: Bufotes viridis (assembly GCA_033119425.1). NCBI lineage: Eukaryota > Metazoa > Chordata > Amphibia > Anura > Bufonidae > Bufotes > Bufotes viridis. The sequence continues at coordinate 309,320,709 of CM065592.1, forward strand.
GCGGACACTATTATACTTTGCCAGCCAGTGCTGGGACACCAGATTCAGGGTATTGCTATTTTGGCAATTGAATTTCACCCCAGAACAAAATATATGTTTTGGCAGACACTATTGTACTTTGCCAGCCAGTGCTGGGACACCAGATTAAGGGTATTGCTATTTTGGCAATCGTATTTCACCCCAGAACAAAATATACCCTGTTACGGACTGATTTAAACTAGTCCTGCAACTGCTGGAACACCAGATTCAGGGTATTTCTATTTTAGCAATTTAATTTCACCCCAGAACAAAATATATGTTTTGGCGGACATGATTATACTTTGCCAGCCACTGCTGGGACACCAGATTCAGGATATTGCTATTTTGGCAATTCCATTTCACCCCAGAACAAAATATATGTTTTTGCGGACACGATTATACTTTGCCAGCCACTGCTGGGACAACAGATTCAGGGTATTGCTATTTTGGCAAGTGAATTTCACTCCAGAACAAAATATATGTTTTGGTGGACACTATTATACTTTGCCAGCCAGTGCTGCAACACCTGATTCAGGGTATCGCTATTTTGGCAAGTGAATTTCACCCCATAACAAAATATATGTTTTGGCGGACACTATTATACTTTGCCAGCCACTGCTAGGACACCACATTCAGGGTATTGCTATTTTGGCAAGTGAATTTCACACTAGAACAAAATATATGTTTTGGTGGACACTATTATACTTTGCCAGCCACTGCTGGGACACCAGATTCAGGGCATTGCTATTTTGGCAAGTGAATTTCACCCCAGAACAAAATATATGTTTTGGCTGACACTATTATACTTTGCCAGCCACTGCTGGGACACCAGATTCAGGGTATTGCTATTTTGGCAAGTGAATTTCAGCCCAGAACAAAATATGTATTTTGGCGGACACTATTATACTTTGCCAGCCAGTGCTGGGACACCAGATTCAGGGTATTGCTATTTTGGCAATTGAATTTCACCCCAGAACAAAATATATGTTTTGGCAGACACTATTGTACTTTGCCAGCCATTGCTCGGACACCAGATTAAGGGTATTGCTATTTTGGCAATCGTATTTCACCCCAGAACAAAATATACCCTGTTACGGACTGATTTAAACTAGTCCTGCAACTGCTGGAACACCAGATTCAGGGTATTTCTATTTTAGCAATTGAATTTCACCCCAGAACAAAATATATGTTTTGGCGGACATTATTATACTTTGCCAGCCACTACTGAGACACCAGATTCAGGTTATTGCTATTTTGGCAAGTGAATTTCACCCCACAACAAAATAATTGTTTTGGCGGATAAAATTATAGTTTGCCAGCCACGGCTGGGACACCAGATTTAGGGTAATGCTATTTTGGCAATTGAATTTCACCCCAGAACAAAATATATCTTTTGGCGGACACTATAATACTTTGTCAGCCACTGCTGGGACACCAGATTGAGGGTATTGCTATTTTGGCAATTGAATTTCAACCCAGAACAAAATATATGTTTTGGAGGACACTATTATACTTTGCCAGCCACTGCTGGGACACCAGATTCAGGTTATTGCTATTTTGGCAAGTGAATTTCACCCCAGAACAAAATATATGTTTTGGCGAACACTATTATACTTTGTCAGCCACTGCTGGGGCACCAGATTCAGGGTATTGCTATTTTGGCAATTGAATTTCACCCCAGAACAAAATATACGCTGTTACAGACAGATTTAAACTATGCCTGCAACTGCTGGAACACCAGATTCAGGGTATTGCTATTTTGACAATTGAATTTCACCCCAGAACAAAATATATGTTTTGTTGGACACTATTATACTTTGCCAGCCACTACTGGGACACCAGATTAAGGGTATTGCTATTTTGGCAATTGAATTTCAACCCAGAAAAAAAAAAATGTTTTGGAGGACACTATTATAATTTGCCAGCCACAGCTGTGACACCAAATTCAGGGTATTGCTATTTTGGCAATTAAATTTCACCACAGAACAGAATATATGTTTTGGCAGACACTATTGTACTTTGCCAGCCACTGCTGGGACACCAGATTCAGGGTATTTCTATTTTTTCAATTGAATTTCACCCCAGAACAAAATATATGTTTTGGCGGACAATATTATACTTTGCCAGCCACTGCTGGGACACCAGATTCAGAGTATTGCTATTTTGGCAATTCAATTTCACCCCAGAACAAAATATTTGTTTTGGCGGACACTATTATACTTTGCCAGCCACTGCTGGGACACCAGATTCAGGGTATTGCTATTTTGGCAAGTGAATTTCACCCCAGAACAAAATATACCCTATACAGACAGATTTAAACTAGGCCTGCAACTGCTGGAACACCAGATTCAGGGTATTGCTATTCTGACAATTGAATTTCACCCCAGATCAAAACATATGTTTTGCTGGACACTATTATACTTTGCCAGCCACTGCTGGGACACCAGATTCAGGGTATTGCTATTTTGGCAAGTGGATTTAACCCCAGAACAAAATATATGTTTTGGCTGACACTATTATACTTTGCCAGCCACTGCTGGGAAACCAGATTCAGGGAATTGCTATTTTGGCAAGTGAATTTCACCCCAGAACAAAATATATGTTTTGGCTTACACTATTACACTTTGCCAGCCACTGCTGGGACACCAGATTCAGGGTAGTGCTATTTTGGCAAGTGAATTTCACCCCAGAACAAAATATGTATTTTGGCGGACACTTTTATACTTTGCCAGCCATTGCTGGGGCACCAGATTCAGGGTATTTCTATTTTGGCAATTGAATTTTACCCCAGAACAAAATATACCCTGTTACGGACTGATTTAAACTAGGCCTGCAACTGCTGGAACTCCAGATTCAGGGTATTGCTATTTTAGCATTTGGTTTTCACCCCAGAACAAAATATATGTTTTCGCGGACACTATTATACTTTGCCAGCCACTGCTGGGACACCAGATTTAGGGTATTGCTATTTTGGCAATTGCATTTCACCCCAGAACAAAATATATGTTTTGGCGGACACTATCATACTTTGCCAGCCACTGCTGGGACACCAGATTCAGGATATTGCTATTTTGGCAATTCCATTTCACCCCAGAACAAAATATATGTTTTTGCGGACACGATTATACTTTGCCAGCCACTGCTGGGACAACAGATTCAGGGTATTGCTATTTTGGCAAGTGAATTTCACTCCAGAACAAAATATATGTTTTGGCGGACACTATTATACTTTGCCAGCCAGTGCTGGGACACCTGATTCAGGGTATCGATATTTTGGCAAGTGAATTTCTCCCCATAACAAAATATATGTTTTGGCGGACACTATTATACTTTGCCAGCCACTGCTAGGACACCAGATTCAGGGTATTGCTATTTTGGCAAGTGAATTTCACCCTAGAACAAAATATATGTTTTGGTGGACACTATTATACTTTGCCAGCCACTGCTGGGACACCAGATTCAGGGCATTGCTATTTTGGCAAGTGAATTTCACCCCAGAACAAAATATATGTTTTGGCTGACACTATTATACTTTGCCAGCCACTGCTGGGACACCAGATTCAGGGTATTGCTATTTTGGTAAGTGAATTTCACCCCAGAACAAAATATGTATTTTGGCGGACACTATTATACTTTGCCAGCCACTGCTGGGACACCAGATTCAGGGTATTGCTATTTTGGCAATTGAATTTCACCCCAGAACAAAATATATGTTTTGGCAGACACTATTATACTTTGCCAGCCACTGCTGGGACACCAGATTCAGCGTATTGCTATTTTGGCAATTTAATTTCACCCCAGAACAAAATATATGTTTTGGCGGACACTATTATACTTTGCCAGCCACTGCTGGGACACCAGATTCAGGGTATTGCTATTTTGGCAAGTGAATTTCACCCCAGAACAAAATATACCCTGTTACAGACAGATTTAAACTAGGCCTGCAACTGCTGGAACACCAGATTCAGGGTATTGCTATTTTGACAATTGAATTTCACCCAAGAACAAAATATATGTTTTGTTGGACACTATTATACTTTGCCAGCCACTGCTGGGACACCAGATTAAGGGTATTGCTATTTTGGCAAGTGAATTTCACCCCACAACAAAATAATTGTTTTGGCGGATAAAATTATAGTTTGCCAGCCACGGCTGGGACACCAGATTTAGGGTAATGCTATTTTGGCAATTGAATTTCACCCCAGAACAAAATATATCTTTTGGCGGACACTATTATACTTTGTTAGCCACTGCTGGGACACCAGATTGAGTGTATTGCTATTTTGGCAATTGAATTTCAACCCAGAACAAAATATATGTTTTGGAGGACACTATTATACTTTGCCAGCCACTGCTGGGACACCAGATTCAGGTTATTGCTATTTTGGCAAGTGAATTTCACCCCAGAACAAAATATATGTTTTGGCGAACACTATTATACTTTGTCAGCCACTGCTGGGGCACCAGATTCAGGGTATTGCTATTTTGGCAATTGAATTTCACCCCAGAACAAAATATACGCTGTTACAGACAGATTTAAACTATGCCTGCAACTGCTGGAACACCAGATTCAGGGTATTGCTATTTTGACAATTGAATTTCACCCCAGAACAAAATATATGTTTTGTTGGACACTATTATACTTTGCCAGCCACTACTGGGACACCAGATTCAGGGTATTGCTATTTTGGCAATTGAATTTCAACCCAGAAAAAAAAAAAATGTTTTGGAGGACACTATTATAATTTGCCAGCCACAGCTGTGACACCAAATTCAGGGTATTGCTATTTTGGCAATTAAATTTCACCACAGAACAGAATATATGTTTTGGCAGACACTATTGTACTTTGCCAGCCACTGCTGGGACACCAGATTCAGGGTATTTCTATTTTTTCAATTGAATTTCACCCCAGAACAAAATATATGTTTTGGCGGACAATATTATACTTTGCCAGCCACTGCTGGGACACCAGATTCAGAGTATTGCTATTTTGGCAATTCAATTTCACCCCAGAACAAAATATTTGTTTTGGCGGACACTATTATACTTTGCCAGCCACTGCTGGGACACCAGATTCAGGGTATTGCTATTTTGGCAAGTGAATTTCACCCCAGAACAAAATATACCCTATACAGACAGATTTAAACTAGGCCTGCAACTGCTGGAACACCAGATTCAGGGTATTGCTATTCTGACAATTGAATTTCACCCCAGATCAAAACATATGTTTTGCTGGACACTATTATACTTTGCCAGCCACTGCTGGGACACCAGATTCAGGGTATTGCTATTTTGGCAAGTGGATTTAACCCCAGAACAAAATATATGTTTTGGCTGACACTATTATACTTTGCCAGCCACTGCTGGGAAACCAGATTCAGGGAATTGCTATTTTGGCAAGTGAATTTCACCCCAGAACAAAATATATGTTTTGGCTTACACTATTACACTTTGCCAGCCACTGCTGGGACACCAGATTCAGGGTAGTGCTATTTTGGCAAGTGAATTTCACCCCAGAACAAAATATGTATTTTAGCGGACACTTTTATACTTTGCCAGCCATTGCTGGGGCACCAGATTCAGGGTATTGCTATTTTGGCAATTGAATTTTACCCCAGAACAAAATATACCCTGTTACGGACTGATTTAAACTAGGCCTGCAACTGCTGGAACTCCAGATTCAGGGTATTGCTATTTTAGCATTTGGTTTTCACCCCAGAACAAAATATATGTTTTCGCGGACACTATTATACTTTGCCAGCCACTGCTGGGACACCAGATTTAGGGTATTGCTATTTTGGCAATTGCATTTCACCCCAGAACAAAATATATGTTTTGGCGGACACTATCATACTTTGCCAGCCACTGCTGGGACACCAGATTCAGGATATTGCTATTTTGGCAATTCCATTTCACCCCAGAACAAAATATATGTTTTTGCGGACACGATTATACTTTGCCAGCCACTGCTGGGACAACAGATTCAGGGTATTGCTATTTTGGCAAGTGAATTTCACTCCAGAACAAAATATATGTTTTAGCGGACACTATTATACTTTGCCAGCCAGTGCTGGGACACCTGATTCAGGGTATCGATATTTTGGCAAGTGAATTTCTCCCCATAACAAAATATATGTTTTGGCGGACACTATTATACTTTGCCAGCCACTGCTAGGACACCAGATTCAGGGTATTGCTATTTTGGCAAGTGAATTTCACCCTAGAACAAAATATATGTTTTGGTGGACACTATTATACTTTGCCAGCCACTGCTGGGACACCAGATTCAGGGCATTGCTATTTTGGCAAGTGAATTTCACCCCAGAACAAAATATATGTTTTGGCTGACACTATTATACTTTGCCAGCCACTGCTGGGACACCAGATTCAGGGTATTGCTATTTTGGTAAGTGAATTTCACCCCAGAACAAAATATGTATTTTGGCGGACACTATTATACTTTGCCAGCCACTGCTGGGACACCAGATTCAGGGTATTGCTATTTTGGCAATTGAATCTCACCCCAGAACAAAATATATGTTTTCGCGGACACTATTATACTTTGCCAGCCACTGCTGGGACACCAGTTTTAGGGTATTGCTATTTTGGCAATTGCATTTCACCCCAGAACAAAATATATGTTTTGGCGGACACTATCATACTTTGCCAGCCACTGCTGGGACACCAGATTCAGGATATTGCTATTTTGGCAATTCCATTTCACCCCAGAACAAAATATATGTTTTTGCGGACACGATTATACTTTGCCAGCCACTGCTGGGACAACAGATTCAGGGTATTGCTATTTTGGCAAGTGAATTTCACTCCAGAACAAAATATATGTTTTGGCGGACACTATTATACTTTGCCAGCCAGTGCTGGGACACCTGATTCAGGGTATCGCTATTTTGGCAAGTGAATTTCACCCCATAACAAAATATATGTTTTGGCGGACACTATTATACTTTGCCAGCCACTGCTAGGACACCAGATTCAGGGTATTGCTATTTTGGCAATCAAATTTCACCCTAGAACAAAATATATGTTTTGGTGGACACTATTATACTTTGCCAGCCACTGCTGGGACACCAGATTCAGGGTATTGCTATTTTGGCAAGTGAATTTCAGCCCAGAACAAAATATGTATTTTGGCGGACACTATTATACTTTGCCAGCCACTGCTGGGACACCAGATTCAGGGTATTGCTATTTTGGCAATTGAATTTCACCCCAGAACAAAATATATGTTTTGGCAGACACTATTATACTTTGCCAGCCACTGCTGGGACACCAGATTCAGCGTATTGCTATTTTGGCAATTTAATTTCACCCCAGAACAAAATATATGTTTTGGCGGACACTATTATACTTTGCCAGCCACTGCTGGGACACCAGATTCAGGGTATTGCTATTTTGGCAAGTGAATTTCACCCCAGAACAAAATATACCCTGTTACAGACAGATTTAAACTAGGCCTGCAACTGCTGGAACACCAGATTCAGGGTATTGCTATTTTGACAATTGAATTTCACCCAAGAACAAAATATATGTTTTGTTGGACACTATTATACTTTGCCAGCCACTGCTGGGACACCAGATTCAGGGTATTGCTATTTTGGCAAGTGATTTTTACCCCAGAACAAAATATATGTTTTGGCGGACACTATTATACTTTGCCAGCCACTGCTGGGACACCAGATTCAGGGTATTGTTATTTTGGCAAGTGAATTTCACCCCAGAACAAAATATATGTTTTGGTGGACACTATTATACTTTGCCAGCAACTGCTGGGACACCAGATTCAGGGTATTTCTATTTTGGCAAGTGAATTTCACCCCAAACAAAATATGTATTTTGGCGGACACTATTATACTTTGCCAGCCACTGCTGGAACAAGAGATTCACATATTGGTTTTATTTTGTTACATATTATAATCATATACTAACGTATATATATCCTGTGTGTGTATCACCAGAGGCGTGTATTCGTGAGGCATGTGGGAAAGCATGCTCAGTTGGACTTCTTTTAATGAGAAGTTGTTGATGAGAAAGTTGTGTTATTTTCATAAGATAAGGCACCTGTGAAATCCAAAACCCACACATTTGTTGTCTACATTTTAACTTTATGACATGAGAACAGTTATACTAGTTTCTGGGAATCTAAGTTTTTAATTGCTTCAAGTGTCAGAGGGTATGCCTCCCTTAATGATGTATGTCCCAGGTGGTGGATATTTACCACTTAACATAAAGTCACATTATATAAATTTAACTCCTAAAAGCTTCACATTTATAGCTTATACAACATTGCCGCCTAGATATCGGCAGGTAACATAACGCGTTTACTACAAAACATTTTGGGTAATGTATGATCTCTCAGTACCATTACCATATGTGCATACCCCCTGGTTTGGTTGGAAGACTGTTATCTAAAGGGGTGTATGCTTTTGAGAAGTCTGTGAATTTAATCATAGACGGGATGAGAGAACGGATTCCAGGAGAAAGGAAAAAAAGACTACAAACAAAAGATTAAACAGACACGTGGATTTGATCCTGGATCACGGGGAACCCTCTGGAGAGCTGACCGTCCCTCCAGAGCGCTACTCACCTTTTGACCCTTGGTAACGTATATCTTGCTTATTGCTTGCGGTATTGATAAGTTACTTAGCCCGGTATATAGTCAAAGATCCCCAATTGTGGATCTGTAATTGATTAGGCTCCTGATCAAGTTTGATAATTCTCTTAGCAAAGATGCATATTGCTAATTGAGCATCAGACATTGGTACTTAGTCCTTGGAAACTTTGTTATTCCCTAGCCTGATACCGAGCTGGTAAATTTGTAGTGACGCCATATACCTCAATTGGTTAAAAGGTGATAGAAAGGGGTACTTTTCTTTAATTTGGATTGTTGCATATCATTACATTGATTAGCGATATTTAGTATTGATTGAAGGTAGTCCTACTCAGTTAGATCAATATATACGTCAAGGAATGCTATCCTACAGTTCACTATCTATATCTCAAAAAACGGATGGCATCAAGTTCCATTAAAAATAAATAGTTTATTAAATGTATTAATAAAAACATACACAGCAATATATTAAATATGGGAAACAATTCATAAAAGCGCCATAATATCCTGCAAATTAGTTATACCAAGGGTAAATTAACTTAATATGACTAATCCACAGTTAAATTAACTCTATCCTAACCCCGATAGTAGATCCTCCTACTCACTGCAATATAACTATTCAATATACATATAAGGTAGATCGCAGATGTAGTGCCAGCAGGCATTGCTCAACATAACATGCTATATCCTTCTCTATAAATGAATAGACCTAGCAGACCAATATACCACACATAAATATACCGAGGTCACATACCCTTAATAAATCTCTGGTACTCCTATGCAGGAATGGCGCCCCGTCTACGCGCGTTTCGCGTATTTGCTTCATTGATTGAAGGTAGTGGTATTATATTTCATTGTCTATCATTGTACAGGTTGTATCATCGATTTTGCATTTAACACTTATGTATAATAAACTCGCATATATTTTTGCATAGATGATGGTACCTCGTTTTCTTTCTAATTAAACAAAATAATTAAGGTTCTCGTCAACGAGCTGAGAGGTTATTATGTCGCCCTCTCCTCAATAGGATCAATAACTTTGAGATTTTTTCCTTTGATCCTTTCTTTTGTTTTTTTTTTGTATATAAAGCATTTTGCGCTTTATATCCGGGACAAGACTCAATAAACAGTGTTCTTTCTAGTTAACCAGGGGATTGGGTCGTGCTAAAGAAACATCCGAAGACAGGACTAGAGCCGGGATATCTTGGGCCATTCCAGGTGCTGCTGATGACGCCAACCTCTACGAGACAACTGGATCCACACCAGTCACGGCAAGAAGCTGTTCAACTACGTCAAAGAATGAGGAGTATCACTTCCGTTTATTTGTTTAGTTTAGTTTTTAGAAAGGGAAAGGCACCTCAACTAGCAAGGGCCACAAAGACATTTGTTGATAGCACATCCTAGAGGGTAATATCATATAAAGCTTGTGCCTGCATCTTACGTTGCAGCCGATTGGGAGGTCTTGGGGGTTCACTGGTTTTCTATTGAATCCGGGCCAAAGGAAATAGGACATGTACTCATGTTTTTTTTTGTTTCCATTCCTTCTATACGCCTGATGTCTGACCGACCGAGTTGCCGAAGCTTGAACATACGAGACTCCCTAAAGACCAAACCATGGACCAGATGCAGAGGATTCCAAACCAGCCGGCGACCAACGCCACCTTCTTCGGAGTCACCCACCGAAGAAAAGAATCATCAAGGGACACTGAGCAGCATATCACAAATAGGAGGGACTGTTGTGGAAATTTTATTAAGATGTGTTTTCAAATATGTCATGTATTGTCATTATGTCTCTCAGTGTGTAAACCATTGGAGTGGATATCTTACTGTGGATGTAGAGAACAATCAGCTGCCGGGCGCAGAGGTCTCCACTGGCAAACAGTCTATGTGCTATGCACTGGGCTGTGGGCCAGGGGGAGACTGATGCACTGCAGATCAGTGTTTTCTTGGGAAATATATGTGCGGCAGCTAGGGCCCCTGCCCAAAGAGCGGATTTATTGGCTTGGTGTGGATGCATTTATTAAGAGAACAATATATGGAAAGGAACGTGCATTCATTATTTCCAGTGCGCCTAATCAACCGCTGGAGATGGTGGCGCTGTTCCTCTAAGTAGGCCCACATAAGAATCCTGGTGAGCCTTGTTGAGCATTGATCACTGATCAGTGCTGAACAAGACTCCCCCTAGTGGCGATTGAGAGAAATGTTGTGTGTCATCATTTCCTGTATGTTTGTCCTGTACATAAAGGGAGTGGTCAGGTGTTGGGCCTGCCCCTTCCTATTGTTATCCCTTTTGTCTATGTAAATAAAGAAGGTCTGGGCAAGAGGGCAGTCTCACCAGGGCTCTCAACCATGAAGCATCTTATCTGGTTACTGGAATAGTATGGTTCTTCCTTACACAAAAGGAGCTTGATACACGTGCTTGTAAGCATGGGGCAAGGAAATTTCTACAACACCCCTTTGAGAGGGAGAGATGGAGGGACATTTAGGAAGCTCAGTTAGGCAGTGACAGGGTACAATAGGGTGAGAGACCCAGTACTTGTGTCCTCCTTTATCACTATTCTGTGGCTTTCTTCTGTATTCTATCCCTTTTTGGGGAGTGTGTGGTGATTATGATTATTGTTTCAAGAGGCCCATATACACATTTTTTAGCATAACTAGATACCATGATGCATAAGCCAACAAAGTGTTGTACTGTATCTTTCCTATATATTCAGCTCAGAGTTATTGAAATATAAATCAAAAATGTGTTCTAAGGGCTATTTCAGATGAGTGTGTCATGTGCGGAAATCACTCTTCGTGTGTCAAAGCGATTCCCTGTTATGGACACAGCTATGTGCCTCTGCATGACCTTACTTCTACAGAATTATACTGACAGCATTATGTCAGTATAATTCAGTAGATACAAGTCATGCAAAGACACACAGCATTATAAATCAGTATAATGTTGTGCGCTCCTGCTAAATGAACAGTGTCTATAACGGGGAATAGGCAAGCTTCTGACATGTTGAGTGTGGGGATGGTGAATCTGCATGTGATTACTCTGTGTGGGGGGTTGAGATATGGATGTCATTGGTGCATTGTGGAGATGAGCTCTGATTGATATTACTGGGGGGGGGGGGTGATCAGCGTATAGAGCACCAGGATATGGGGAACCCCCACTTTCCCCCATCACCTACAATGCACTTACCAACAGGCAGCCCTGTGTTAGGTAAAATGACTAAGTGATGGTTGCTGTCCCCCACTACTATCAGTAAGTAAATCGTTGGTATGTCCCCCATATATTGATCCGTTAGAAGCAGTGACATGCTGCACACATCATAAAAATACAAAGTTCCTATTTATGGACCTCACTTTCAGATAAATTTGACAGTTTCGTTTCCCACGAAAACTTAATAGAAAGCAAGGCTATGAATTAAGTATATAAATCTGAAAATACTGCCACAATTATTTATAACCAAAATGATAAATCCATTACCGGGTGTGGAGGAAGACACTGAATTTTTGGTACAATGCCATATGTATTCCAAATTGCATCTTTGATCTCTTTTACCTAAAAAAGAAAAAAAAAAGTTTTTTGATACATTTTAGATTTTTTTTCTTTTCTGTGCTGTTGTCTTAGGGCTCATGCACACAAGTGTTTTTTTTTCTGTGTCCATTCCGTTTTTTTTTGTGGCACGTATGCGGAACCAGTCACTTCAATGGGTGCACAAAAAAACTGAAATTACTTTGTGTGCATGCCGTTTCCGTATGTCAGTATAGCCGTTCCACAAAAAAGATAGAACATGTCCTATTCTTGTACATTTTGTGGACAAGGAAAGGCATTGTCACAATAGATTGGCAAAAAAAAAAGGATGCAATAAGGAAGTCATACGGACGTCAGCCTTTTTTTTTGCAGACTGCAAAATACTTACGTTCGTATGCATGAGCCCTTACTTGTACATATTAGAAATGCATTACTCTTAATCTAAGTCTATTGCAGCCGTAAATGTAAGTCTTTCTTTGAGCCAAGAAACTGGCGTGAACAAAGATAAATGTTGCGGGCCTGTGGCACTGCCTGCTCCCTGCCCATGGCACTCCCCCTTTTCTCGACACTTCTGAAAAGTGGTGTGGAGGGGAAAATGTTACACATTTTCTTGTTACTATTAATAAATGTTCCCCAAAATGTGCAGGATAGGTACAGTAATAATGCTGGACATTTACATGAGCTGAACTCTGACACATATTTGTAAAAAACCTCTGTGATAGTGCTGTCAATCTAAGGATATATTTTGTAATCCACACCCAAACATAAGACAAAAATAGGCGTGATAAAATAGCTAGGTTACTAGATGTAAAATGCGGACACATTTGCGATACACATTTCATAGCCTTACCGACTCCTTCCTCAAATCCAAATTACTGCATGCTGTTTGAACACAATCTTTTGTACATATGGCACACATTGGTGGCAAAACACATAGCAGGGGCAAAGGCAAATATGGTCAACATACCAAATTTGCATTTTAAACATTCAAAATATGTGTATAATACATGAACCCAATTGTAAAGATGAGGCTTATCCCTAGTTATAATACACTTTGATGCACTTTGATGTTACACCTGTTAGTATTATTTAAATTGTCCCCACTACAGGTGCCCCAGCAGCAGTGCATTCACAGTTTCACTGGCAGTTACATTGTGTGTGAGTGCTCGCTTTGCTATTAAACAGATGCACGCATTTGCACAATGCATTAACTTCAATGTAACGCTTATTACTTAGTAATTACTGGGAAAAAATCAGTTATTTTCAAACCTAGGCACATTTATGACGGCTACTTGTAGCCAGTTTATAGATACAGTTGTGTTCAAAATTATTCAACCCCCACTGAAATTGAGTGTTTTGGCCAGTTTGACATTGATTTTGATCATTTCAGTCATCTTGTTTTCAATTAAATCAAAGAGGCACTTGTAAGTCAGACAAATATAACATAACATTTATAATGAAATAACCACAAATGTCTTTTCTGTGCTCACATCATAATCAGTTTTATTCAACCCCCAAGTGACATTCAATCTTAGTACTTAGTACAACATCCTTTTCCAGTTATAACAGCTTTTAAACGTGAAGCATAGCCTGACACAAGTGTCCTGCAGCGATCTACGGGTATCTTCGCCCATTCTTCATGGGCAAAAGCCTCCAGTTCAGTCACATTCTTAGGCTTGCGCACTGCAACTGCTTTCTTTAAGTCCCACCAGAGGTTCTCTATCAGATTTAAGTCTGGTGACTGCGATGGCCACTTCAAAATGTTCCAGCCTTTAATCTGCAACCATGCTCTAGTGGACTTGGAGGTATGCTTGGGATCATTGTCCTGTTGAAAGGTCCAACGTCTCCCAAGCCTCAGGTTTGTGACGGACTGCATCACATTTTCATCCAATATCTCCTGGTACTGAAGAGAATTCATGGTACCTTGCACACGCTGAAGCTTCCCTGTACCTGTAGAAGCAAAACAGCTGATTGACCCCCCGCCATGCTTCACAGTAGGCAAGGTGTTCTTTTCTTCAATAGCCTTGTTCTTCCTCCTCCAAACATAGCGTTGATCCATGGGCCCAAACAGTTCTAATTTTGTTTCTTCAGTCCACAGAACACTATCTCAAAACTTTTGTGGTTTGTCCACATGACTTTTGGCATACTGCAGTCGACTCGTCTTATTCTTTGGAGACAGCAAGGTGGTGTGCCTGGGAGTTCTGGCATGGAGGCCTTCATTACGCAGTGTGTGCCTTATTGTCTGAGCTGAAACTTCAGTACCCGCATCTGACAAATCTTTTTTCAGTTCCTCAGCAGTCACACGGGGACTTTTCTCCACTTTGCCCTTCAGGTAGCGCACAGCAGTCGAAGTCAGCATCTTCTTTCTGCCATGACCAGGTAGCGTTTCAACAGTGCCCTTTGCCTTGAATTTGCGAATGATGCTTCCTATGGTGTCTTTTGGTATGTTTAACATCTTTGCAATCTTCTTATAGCCATTGCCCTTCCTGTGAAGAGAAATCACCTCTTCTCTTGTCTTCCTGGACCATTCTCTTGACTTCACCATGTTTGTAAACACACCAGTAAATGTCTAGAAGTACCTGAGTATCACAGTCATTTTAAATCTGCCTAATTGGTGCTTATTATGCTTTATTGCTGCTCCTTGACATCCGAAGGTGTTTTCAATACCTGATCGAAAACACTTGAATGAACCTCTGTTCTTAAGAGTGGTAGTCTTTAAGGGGTTGAATAATTGTGTCAATGAAGAAATCACAAAAAAAACATTTAATACTGTATTACAAAAACAATTGATGTCATTTTAGTTGCATTTGGTTCTTTAAAAAGTCCTTGTAAGATTTTATTCTGAACAGAATTACAAATGTACACTAAATTCCCTAAAACCCTTTACAGCATTGGGGGTTGAATAATTTTGAACACAACTGTACATAGAGGGATATTGAGGGATATACAGTAATATATGCGTAGTTGCGTAGTACTGCAGATAAGGAGTCCAGATCACTATTTTTTATCTTCCTACTGCTCCCCATTCCCCTGCTGTCAGCATTCAAAGCTCTATTGAAACATTGTCAGGACAGCTGTGCATGCACTCATGAGTCCTCTCTAACGATGAGCGAAATTTAAAAAATTTGATTCGGACGGTTTCGCCAAATTTTCCCAAAAGATTTGATTCGATCTAAATTCATTTGTGACGAATCACGCTAAAAAACAGCTATTTACCGTCTGCAGAGAGCCTGTATATTGGGTAGAACACTGTGCATTGCAGAAACATGCATAGGTAGTCCACTGTGGTAGAGAAATTACTTTGCGTCTGTATGACCGGCAGTTGACAGGCGTCACTGTTAGAATCGCTTCAAACTTCATTTATTTAGTCAGTTACTGGCCAAAACTAACCAAATAACTCAAGTGTGAACTCAGTCTTACAGATCAATGTTAGTGTCCGGTATAAAGAATTGTGCAGTGACCCAAGATTCTAATACAGAGTGAAGAAGCGCACTCCTTTTACACCAACAGCTGATTGTTACAGAACCTGTCCTGTTACACACTGAAAGAAGTAGTGTCCCAATGACCGGGTGGACAGGGTGTCAGCAGTAGGTTTGTGTTGACGTCACTGTTTATTTTGCCCTTCTTCTCATCGGTCAAAAGAACAAACCCAAAAAAATTGATCCTGTCTTTTGAGCATCCACCTCCACACGGTCAGCATTTGCTCAGTAATTCATCAGTATTGCTAAGGCCAAAAATAACAGGAGTGGATCCCAAACAGAGATGACACGTGATTGGAAAGTTTGCATGTCTTCTGTGTTTTGTACCCAGTCCTGCTTTTGGCTTCCAAATCATGAGCATATCCTAATTAGTAAAGAGCGAGCACCAAAGTGTTCAGGTGTTTAGGTGTTTGGTCCGAACACACCGCGATATTCGTGCGCCTTGGCCGAGCACCTGACTATAATGGAAGTCGATGGGAGACAATCAGGCGGGGCCTGCTCGGATGAGGGGAGGGTGACTGGTACATAGGGAAAGGTCAGAAAGTGACAGAAACACCACCAAAATGGATCGGGAAAAGCATGGGGACCATGTCCGGATGCATCTTGGACTCCAAAGTCGCTGCTGGGAACCATGTTGTACCAGATGTACTCCACTTTTACAGACCGCCAAAAATACGCCCAAAACTGCGCCCCCTCAAAAAAATAAAAACATTTTTAGAGGAAAAATTGTTAGGAAACATTTTTTCCTGTATATTCAATTGTATATACAGTGCAAGTGCTGCCAAAAATTACAAAGAAGAAGCACTCAGATACAGCCTGTATATCACATAAAGGAGGGCCTCATTCACAATGTGCTACAATTGTTCAGGTATACTGCTACACTCATAAAGCCTATGCACTAAGTGAAAGGGCTGCAAAAAATGACAAGGAACAGACACTGCAATACACCCTTTATTACACATAAAGGAGGGCATCATACACACCCTTGAAAAACATTAGGAGCAAGGGCCTGCTGACCATCTAAGAAGTTAAGTGACCCAGTCAGAACAGGCTACCAAGAAAGAATGGCCAATTTCAAATTAAATATTGTTTTTGGGTTATAGATAACTTCACATAGTAGACTTAGCGCAGGGAAATGGCGGTCAGCACAGGCAAGGAAAACAGAACAAACTGAAATCGAATTTCTATTTTTTTTGGGGTTGAGATAATGTCACATTGTAGAGTTAGCGCAGGAAATGGTGGTCAGCACAGGCTACGGAAAAAGAAAGACCAATTTCTAATCAAAATTTTTGTTTTGGTTCCAGATAACGTCACATAGTAGAGTTAGCTCAGGAAATGGCGGTCAGCACAGGCTACGGAAAAAGAAAGACCAATTTCTAATCAAAATTTTTGTTTTGGTTCCAGATAACGTCACATAGCATAGTTAGCGCAGGGAATGGCAGTCAGCATTTGTTGCCTCTTTAAATGATGGAAACTCATTACCGGAACTATACCACAATTACAAGCTGCTATCAGACTATCTTGGGATTTTATTGTCTACCCCAAAGAAATATAGAGGGAAAGTGGCAAATACAATGAAAAAAAGGAATACAATAGATTTTATAAAAGCTTTAGTTTTCAAACCAGGGATATCAACATTTGACTGTATTACCAGTAAAGTTCTCCACAATAGAAAGAAACATGGTCAATCCTTAAAAAGACAAATCCAGGATAAAAGAGAATTCCTGAATGGTCATTCCCCCCTGGAAACGGACATGCTTTCAAGTGTCTGCTGATAAATGTAATTCCTCAAGGCCCGAAATGCAAAAGGGTCTAATATCTCCTAAAAAGGCATCTTCAAAGGAGAGAGGAGAAACTGGAGTCAAGCCTGACATATTTTTAGAAAAATTAGAATTTTTTACCCCGGTGCCACAATATAAAAAACAGAATCCTGTAAAAAGCACATGCCATAAAGATTCACCACCGAAGGAGTCTGAAACATAGAAAAGAATATACCATGTGAGCTGATCCCCTAAAAAATTGTAGGTGAGGGCTTGCAGGAGAGCTGACCCTCACTGAAGAGGGACATGAGGATATGTTATACACTGATCCCCAAACTCTTCAGCATCCACTGTCAGAAGAAGATGACGGTGGGGAATGGCAATTAGTGTTTCACTTGGTGGATGATGCGGATGAGACACAGTTGTCAATGAGTGAGGGTCTTGTTAGGTCAACACAAGTCAGGAGGATGACCAGAGTCCCGCTCCTTTTGACAAGGGGGGAGTATTGTTACATCAAAAGAGCCACTGGCATGGTTGTGTGTCATGAACTGTGCAGAAATCTCCTATCATCTCTTCCCCTATGAAGAATGAGGGCTGTAACTGTGTCCACCATCCCCTGCGGAGACTCTGCTGGCAATAACAGATTATAAGGCTTTACAGTAAGTATAGCTGTTAAAGGCAATGGAATGTGATGTTAAAGGCAATGGTATGTGATGTCATGTGACCTGCCATGAGAGAGGGGGGATTTATAACTGTTGTTATCCCTCATGTTGGGGAGGGGGATATGAAAACTGTTGTTTTACCTCAATAAATCAGTTTATGTTCTGAGTTCACATGAACCAGAGGTGTGTAGTGTCTTCTCTGAGGAAAGGGGACATTAGGATTGCATGGTTCTGGATGTCCAAATTGCATGATCTTGGGACAGCACGGAGCTACTTATTTGTGTTATAAGGGTCCTGTTACAATTTGGTGGCAGCAGTGGGATAGATTCCACCACTAGGGTGACGTATAAACCACCAACTGGGACCTCCCTTTGTAATGATGGAGTGTTACTATGAGACTCTAAATAGGGAGACCCTGAAAGATCTGCTGGAGACTCAAGGAAGGATGTCTAGTAATAAAACCAAAGCTGTAATGATTGAGGAGTTGTGCAAGTTAGACTAGCAACAAGGAGCGGTCCGAGTTGAGAGTCCTGTCATATGGGACACAAAAAAGCAGGTGGAGCGGCGACTTGCCCTTTATGGAAATCACCCCACGGATGAGCAGGTGAACCAGGTGCTGGATCAGGTGCACAAGCTGGAGCTGGAGCGGGAAAGGCGGATGACCCAGCAGGAAGCAGTAGCCCCGGCCCTGAGGATAGGGAGGAACAAGCTACCCTATGGGGCATTCCAAACATTTAAAGAGGAATCGGAAGACATTGACGAGTTCCTTGAGGTATTTGAGCATAAGCATATCCTAATTAGTAACGAGCGAGCACCAAAGTGTTCAGGTGTTTAGGTGTTTGGTCCGAACACACCGCGATATTCGTGCGCCTCGGCCGAGCACCCGAGTATAATGGAAGTCGATGGGAGACAATCAGGAGGGGCCTGCTCGGATGAGGGGAGGGTGACTGGTACATAGGGAAAGGTCAGAAAGTGACAGAAACACCACCAAAATGGATCGGGAAAAGCATGGGGACCATGTCCGGATGCATCTTGGACTCCAAAGTTGCTGCTGGGAACCATGTTGTACCAGATGTACTCCACTTTTACAGACCGCCAAAAATACGCCCAAAACTGCGCCCCCTCAAAAAAATATAAAAAATTTTAGAGGAAAAATTGTTAGGAAACATTTTTTCCTGTATATTCAATTGTATATACAGTGCAAGTGCTGCCAAAAATTACAAAGAAGAAGCACTCAGATACAGCCTGTATATCACATAAAGGAGGGCCTCATTCACAATGTGCTACAATTGTTCAGGTATACTGCTACACTCATAAAGCCTATGCACTAAGTGAAAGGGCTGCAAAAAATGACAAGGAACCGACATTGCAATACACCCTTTATTACACATAAAGGAGGGCATCATACACACCCTTGAAAAACATTAGGAGCAAGGGCCTGCTGACCATCTAAGAAGTTAAGTGACCCAGTCAGAACAGGCTACCAAGAAAGAATGGCCAATTTCAAATTAAATATTTTTTTTGGGTTATAGATAACTTCACATAGTAGACTTAGCGCAGGGAAATGGCGGTCAGCACAGGCAAGGAAAACAGAACAAACTGAAATCGAATTTCTATTTTTTTTGGGGTTGAGATAATGTCACATAGCAGAGTTAGCGCAGGAAATGGTGGTCAGCACAGGCTACGGAAAAAGAAAGACCAATTTCTAATCAAAATTTTTGTTTTGGTTCCAGATAACGTCACATAGCAGAGTTAGCGCAGGGAATGGCAGTCAGCATTTGTTGCCTCTTTACATGATGGAAACTCATTACCGGAACTATACCACAATTACAAGCTGCTATCAGACTATCTTGGGATTTTATTGTCTACCCCAAAGAAATATAGAGGGAAAGTGGCTAATACAATGAAAAAATGGACTACAATAGATTTTATAAAAGCTTTAGTTTTCAAACCAGGGATATCAACATTTGACTGCATTACCAGTAAAGTTCTCCACAATAGAAAGAAACATGGTCAATCCTTGAAAAAGACAAATCCAGGATAAAAGAGAATTCCTGAATGGTCATTCCCCCCTGGAAACGGACATGCTTTCAAGTGTCTGCTGATAAATGTAATTCCTCGAGGCCCGAAATGCAAAAGAGTCTAATATCTCCTAAAAAGGCATCTTCAAAGGAGAGAGAAGAAACTGGAGTCAAGCCTGACATATTTTTAGAAAAATTTGAATTTTTTACCCTGTGCCACAATATAAAAAACAGAATCCTGTAAAAAGCACATGCCATAAAGATTCACCACCGAAGGAGTCTGAAACATAGAAAAGAATATACCATGTGAGCTGATCCCCTAAAAAATTGTAGGTGAGGGCCTGCAGGAGAGCTGACCCTCACTGAAGAGGGACATGAGGATATGTTATACACTGATCCCCAAACTCTTCAGCATCCACTGTCAGAAGAAGATGACGGTGGGGAATGGCAATTAGTGTTTCACTTGGTGGATGATGCGGATGAGACACAGTTGTCAATGAGTGAGGGTCTTGTTAGGTCAACACAAGTCAGGAGGATGACCAGAGTCCCGCTCCTTTTGACAAGGGGGGAGTATTGTTACATCAAAAGAGCCACTGGCATGGTTGTGTGTCATGAACTGTGCAGAAATCTCCTATCATCTCTTCCCCTATGAAGAATGAGGGCTGTAACTGTGTCCACCATCCCCTGCGGAGACTCTGCTGGCAATAACAGATTATAAGGCTTTACAGTAAGTATAGCTGTTAAAGGCAATGGAATGTGATGTTAAAGGCAATGGTATGTGATGTCATGTGACCTGCCATGAGAGAGGGGGGATTTATAACTGTTGTTATCCCTCATGTTGGGGAGGGGGATATGAAAACTGTTGTTTTACCTCAATAAATCAGTTTATG